>CAHIKZ030000635.1:3930000-3970000 GCA_903632075.3 Acanthosepion pharaonis
GAACAGAGATCTGGGTAAGAAACAAAGATTGATATTATCACCAGTGATCTGAATTGGGAGTAGACATCCAGATAAAAGCGAGTTTTCTAGATAAGTATTATAAATATAGACAGCTACCGAATATAGCTCCAAGTACTGACCATAAATCTAGGTAAATATCATAGATCTAGTTAAGGATCAGATATCACTCTTAGAAAAAAAATCTAGATAGTGAACATTGATCAATCGATATATTGATTTGTTTTTTTTTAGAATGCAAATGATCAAACGAGCTAGATAAAAAAAAAATAAGTTGTCGAAAAGAAAGACAGCAACGTCCATCCGGAACAACGTGTCCTGAATATCGAAGGACCTTTCAAGCAAAAATCGGTTTCATTAGCCATCCCAGAGTTCCCAAACACAATAGACTGAGACAGAACAAGACCATCATCCTCGACCTAGCCGGAAAGCCACATTTCGATAATTCGATTCGAATCGTTGTTTACGGCTTATCAACACTTTGTAGGTAATTTAAAGCCAGAAAATACTTTTCGATTGTAGGATTTTTTCTTAGATAATTATGGTTTAATGATACAAGTCTTACTAATTAATCTATAGCTTGGGGGGATAAGAGCTGGATTTATATCTTTCTCAATGGTATTTTTGCACAAGTGAATATAACGAGCCCAACGGAAATTGGAACTCGGCTCTCCTATTAACAAACCCGAGACATTATTCATTATTATGCCACCCGCACACACACACACACCTCTTATTGCCGAGTAGTCACCCACCTAGGTACTGTCAAGGCTCGACGTGGCTTATCTTTGATGGTCATATGGTGACATTTTTTACGTTACGTGACCATAATCCACCCCCATTGATGAGCTGTAGTAGATTTCTACTTAGTGACCAGATATCTAACTAAGGAAGAAATATCAAGAGAAGTTTCAAAGTTTTATATACTTATTCAATGAAAGATGGATTACAGAATTCTTTATTCATGTATATTTTGTTCAGCGATGTCTTCATCTTTAATTTCCGCATTCAGTCGGTGTGCTACATATCAACATTATTTAAGTGCAACTTCAATGAACTTGATTAAGTTGAAAAGTAGAGAAAGTACGAATTAAATGCTCTTATCTTATCTTATGAAATGTGCCTCCAGAAAATTATAAAGAATTATATTCATTTCAAATACTTGTATAAATTATACATAAACACGTAAATATTTTATAGAATAATCTACACAGGCTTCTAAAGGGTACAGTAGAAATAACTCCTAGAAGTAATCCCCATATAATTGTAAGATATCAGTTAGATGTTGTGACGACAGTGACTTATATTTACCCATTATATGGTAAGTATTTCAAGGAGGTATATTTGGGATGCAATTCTGCTGCACCCTATATAATGACCTCTACAGAATAATTTGAAAAAAAGAACTATATATAAAAAATGATATGTAGACAAAATGTTTGTTTTGTTTTTCTTTAGATATTTTACTTTATTCAATGGACAAAATATATTTAACTTTCTATAAGATATTTAAGCATTGAAGGAAAGCGAGAGGAAATCATTAAACATCAATGACAAGAAGACAGAATCCATGGTTGTTAGCCAAAGGAACAGTCCAACGTGTAAGGTACAAATTGGAGATATCAAAATCAAACAAGTACATTTAAATATCTGTGAAGTGTTTTAACAGAGGGCGAAAAGTGCGAAATTAAATCCGAAGCCATATTGGGATGGCCAAAGATACATTCCAAAAGCTAAGCAGAGGATGGAGAAACCTGAAAACTTCGTTAGGAACAATGAAAAGATGACTGGACTGCTCTGTAAGATCGGGTCTTCTATGCGGCAGTAAATTCTGGACAATCTTTTCACAGATGAATGAGTGACTTGAAGTAACAAAGATGTACTTCTACAGAAGGTACGCTGAACATTTGAGAATTGACAACGTTTTAGAGAAAAGGGAAACAAGAGACCAACTTATAATCATGAAGAGACTGTTGAAGTTTCTAGGATAGACAATCAGGAAAGGGATAAGATAGGAAAATTTGATACTCACAGAACAGATTCAAGGGAAAAAGGACAGAGGAAAACGATTCATAAGCTATCTAATGTACCTGAGTAAATGGATAGCGGAACAAGTTTTAGGAAAGTTAGCTAAAAGACAGAAAATATTAAGCGCTACAAAAGAGAGGATATTGTAGAAAGCCATGATTACCTACATCCTGAATTGGTACAGCACAGAAGAAACAATATTATATTTCACATGATAACCTCTAGAAAATAGTATTAAAAGTATATACAAAGTATGTAAAGACTTATATAAATGTAAAATAATGTTTCAATATTTTCCACTATTTTAAAATAACTGGCCAATTTTATATCCTATTTTGTTGCTATCTTACATGGAACATTTCTTATGCGAATACTTATCTTAATTTGATTCAATGGTTAGTTTTGTGATGTCAACGAACACTCACTTGCACTTTTGTGATGTCAACGAATACTTGTTGTCACTTTCGTAATGCTCGTTGTAGTAGAGACTGTGTAGTCAGAGATAAACTATAGTAGCAACGTTGACCAATCCTGTTGTGAGACCCTTCTAATAACACTCGCACTTATAATATTTGCTCGATAATACTCGTTCGAATACTAATTCGTATAGTGATCAGTACAGATAAAGAGTCTAGTGAATAGTATAGAGATAGAGGATAGTGTAAAACGAATGATCCGTATAGTAATAGAGGATAAACTAGAAATGTTGATACATTAGACGCCACACTAATTCCCATATATACATTACCTTTATCATTACGAGATCTACTTCTTCAAAATGGGATCGCCCATGCTTGCTCACTGGCGATCTATGTTCAAACTACAGTGTCAGCAATTTACCCCTACACGACAGTTAGATTTTGCTGTTTGTTGTAATATTTGTTGTTCCAATTCCATTTGTATTAAGTACTAGTTCTTCTCAGGATATTTGCGTTCATCGCTCGCCATGACTCTCTATGACTTGTAACACTAAGTAGTGTTATTTTCACCTAATTATTCAGCCTTCTACTTGTCTACCATCTACACAAGATCTTCAGGAATGTGACTCATTGTTTGTCACTGCCCACCTGGCTTTCAACATGTTAACTTTCCGGTAGATTCTCCAAACCTTCTGTCCTCATTGGGTATCCGAGAAATTTAAGCTTTCACTTTTTGATCTTAACGTAAAGTGCCGTTTATATCTGTTGTGGATTCCGGGACAAAATCCAGTCTCCAATGAATGACAAACGCAGGAATGAAATATAAGAAATAAATGTATTTACACAATAATACAATTGGTAATACGGTTAGTAAATCCAGAAACGAGGTTATTAGCTATAATATATATATATATATATATATATATATATATATATATATATATATATATATATATATATATACATACACACAGTCTGTAAAATCCAGTCTCGAAGTAGGACTTCCTTAGAGTCTACGTGCTTGTAACTGTGACTTCTACAAGCGGTTACCTCACACTATTACTCTACCTCCAACTCAATCACAATCACTGCTCTCGCTATTCTGACTGTCTCTGGGTATTTATCGGCAGCAGTCCAAGTACATACTGGTCGAGTCCACTTGTATGAAAAAGGGGTGGACCCCATATCAATATCTTGTGTTCCTGAAAAATTTTGTCTTTGATAAACTGTCCCATCCATATTTCAGTTTTACATTCGTGTCCTTTAAATATTGCTTGAACAGTTCTACTTCGACATCATATATTCTAAGCACAGTGTATTGATACCGGTAAAGCATAAAGTGACATTTCAACTTTTATTTTCTTAGATTTCTATCAATATGCGGAAATCAATACTTAGTTATTTATTGAAGATTTTTTAAACTCTTACACAGACCAAAAATTACATGTGCACATTAGATGAAACTATATATTGCAGATTCAGCTGTAATTCTAAAGAGAGTGTCAGTGTTTATTTTGATGTACGCATCGTTGTTTCTCAAGCAATGTCCTACTTTGTGCAGCAGACTATAAAAAACGTAAATCAAGGATATAAAAAACAGTAAAAGTAAAAGAATAAATGCTTTCAGATGCGTTCTGCCTTTAATTACTCCCAAAGTCTAGCAAATAGATTGATGACCAACTGTCTACTTAAGACGTTGTAGAAACAAGAATCCAGACTCAAAATTAATTTCATGTGCTCCAATCGATTATGACATCAAACGGCATTGAGAATGTATGAGCATAAGTTGTTTTGATTCTTTATAATTACAAGTGATTTTATGAGTTTTTTTACTCCTTTTTTTTTTTTTGTAAAGTGTATTTTAATAAAAAAATAAAATTAGCTTTGCAGAGCAACAGACTGAATAATAAAAACTGTGGTTTGTGCTAATATTAAAATATCGAAGTTGTGTATAAAATCAGTATTTCGAATTCTAATATTTATCTCATCACGAAAGCTGACTTCTTTTTTTAAGCAATGGATAGCTCTTTTAAACAAATAGCAATTAATTCCTCGACAGTTCTTCATATGATTAAGGTTTTAGTAAGGCATAAGGCCAAAAAAATAAATAAAGTGGAGAATGATCGTTTGAAGTCTAAATTTTCTAACAGGAAGATATGATTATCTTGGATATGAACATTTGATTAACGATGTGTTAGAATTCCATCCATGTTTCATTGATGGCAATCAGATTATGGCACCAATATTCAGGTAGCTTAAAACGGTTACTTTGTTAATTATTAGTGCGAAAGATTTGTAAATATAATTGTTGCCACGTGAGATAAACAATAGTCAAATTAGCGGAAAATATTCTACAGTGCCTTTTTATAGCCATATGCCACTTTGTTTGCCAACGATTTTTGTTTTTACATTAACATATGTAACATCGTTGTTCCAAGTAACACGGTTAATCGAAATAAGTGTTGCGTAACATGTGATATTTAATTATTGTGACCACAAGACGGACCATAGTTGAGGTCTTCTTTTGGGTGGAATGTTCAAAATGAACTTTCCTGTAGAGCCAACGACCATCTAGCACAAAAGATTAGTACATTTTTCCATAGTTATGTTTGCAGCCAGTGGTGATAACCCAGCATCGTCGGGAGGAGGAGCTCTTCTCAGACTTAAGTCAATGAACAGGGTGTAGCGTTCCTCCGGTAGTATCAACGGATAGATATCCGTAAATAAGGCGATCCATCAAGTTGGATGACATCGACTTTGTTTTCAAGGGTTTCGCGAGGAATGTATTGCTACTTTTCCGCCTTTCAACCCATATATTTGAAGAGAACACTCGCTCATTGAACTGATGATTGATGATGATCGTCATATTTTTAATACCTTATAGCTATTTTAATCCGTATATTTAATAATTAAGTTCTTTTTAGTTTTTGATATTCTACATCTTCCAACACGTTAATAGTTTGCTCTTAAGCAGGTTCTCGCGAGATGTGTAGCATATTTCTTGCTTCTTACAAAGTATTCTTCTTTTCAATGTGGTGTAATCTTTCAGGGGCTAGTGTCAAGAATCATGACTTTTTGGGGGTGGGCTTGATCCACATTATTACCCGGGTGCTTTTGACCCTATTTTGGGGGTAAACTTTATTGAATAACTGTTTTTGTCGTCTTTCATTTAATCTATATTTTCCTTAGCCTCCATCTTTACCCCCTCTCTTTCATTTTGGAAGCATCTTAAACTAGGATAATGAATATAGTTGCATGACTTCTTAACAGAAATAGTGAGTTCGATCCTCGCTAGGTACCTATAAGGCAGTGAATGCTGAATAAAGATGAAGAAGATACGGGAAGTAATAGAAGTGTGATTCTAGAGAAAGATGCTGAGGATAACATGGACCAAACATTTGAACAACGACCTGGTTTTGGAGAAACAAAAGGAAAATTATAATTAACATCAGGAAGAATTAGTTGAAAATTCTTGGCCATATATACATAGGAGGGCTTGGAAAATTTGATACTCACGAGCTATTTTGAGGGATAGAGTAAAACGGTGCTTAACATACATGATTGACTTGAGTAACTTTATCGTAGAACAGGGTTTGGGAGAAATATCAAAAAGACGATATTTATTAAGAGCTACACGGCACAAAAAGAATACCAAGATGTCTCTTGTAGCTCTTCGCGAATTCTTAACCGGTGTATCCATTACTATCCGTCCCTGTTCATTTTCATCCATTTACAGAATTTAGGTCACATTCTGCTTCCCTATTCTCCTTGTTACTTTAATATGCTCCGTGATTGCTGGGTTCTAAGCTGCCATTACGTCTTTTCAAATTTTAGTTACCTATTTCTGATAATAAGTTGACGAAACCTTCTTGTTTGCATTTCCCTTAAATTTTTTTCATTGGTTACATGTTCCGTCTAAAGTGTAGTCAGCAAATCTCTGTAGAAACACGTATCTGTTGCTACAAGTCTCCTCTTCATCTGCGTTCAACATTGTCTGCTTCACAGGAGGATTATGATATCGCAGTTTATCATCCTTATCTGCTTTCCCAAGAATTTTGCCGTTTTATCATTTTATTTTTACTCTAACAGTCATATTTAGTTATTCCACTGTTTCTTAGGATATTTTTTATTGTAAGGTTCACCGTGTACAAGGCTCGGGTCTACTGCAGGTAGAGGGTTAAGCTAAGAGTAGATGGTTAGGTTATATGGATAAGAGGTGAAGATAACGGTTGACTCTAGATGTGAACAGGTGAAGATTGCAGTGATTCGTGTAAAGAAGCTGTTTGAATGTAACTTACATCTCGCTGATGGAATATGGGGAGAATGAGGGTCATTTGTTACTATGTAAGCGACAGGCGGGTCCTAGCAGTGAAGGTCCGAACACTTTCCATGATAGTTGCGATAAATCATTGAGAGGCTCGCCATATCTCGCCTGTGAGAGAGAGGTTGGAGGATTGAATATAATTCTTCTCCAGAAAAACTCAGAAAGGCTTCTGAACTCTATTGAGAAGGGGAAGTGAGGACAAGGCAGCTCCCACCGAAATATGTCAACAACATTACATTTTGGGCCTGCTCTGACTCTTATAAATGTAGAAGATAATGTAACATTTTCCACTATATATTATAATACTTTTCAGTTAAATTCATGCACTTGATTTCGACATCTCTAAAATTTAAGAAGCAGAATGGGCTATCTCTCTCATGCCACAATATTCTGTTTTCTTCCAATTGTTGGTTTCCTTAAATTTTGTTTGCTTCCTTCTCTAAAACCATTTGAAGTTTTTCATCTGCGTCTAACTTCAATATAGTCTGCATATCTTAGACTACTGAGTTTCTGCCCACTAATAATAAAATCCAACAGACCCTCCGGCTCTGTTATGATTGCCTCGCTGTATAGGTTGAGCAAATATGATGTGAAGACGCATCCTTGTCTCATAAACCTTTCTCCTTCCTTTTGTTTGGTACATCATTTATTCTCTATGCGTATGAAGGTGGTTTATTCCAAGTAAATTTTCTGGTTTATCTTAATATATTTCTACGATTAAAAAAGTTTATTTTTTCTAAATGATCAAAGACACTATGACCTTAGTAAAAAGTATTCATTCAGATATTAAACCTAACGAGATTTTCCATTTAACAGGAAACAGATATTTAGTCGCAGGGAGGTTTTTTGCATTTTTAGACATCCATAGACTCTTTCGTTCTATCACAGCTCATCAGTATGGCTAGACGTCTGGTTGCCTCTAGCTAGGATCAAAACGCGGCTGAATGGCGTCACACACACACACACACACACACACACACACATATATATATATATATATATATATATATATATATATATATATATATATATATGTGTCTGTGTCTGTGTCTGTGTATATATATATATATATATATATATATATATATATATATATATATCATGTCTTGAGAATGATACCAAAGAACCTAATGTAGAGCCAGTTAGACCAGGGCTACAGGAACGTAGGACGTCCATGGCTAAGATACAAAGACAAGCTGAAAAGCAACTTGTCAACAGTCAATATTCCATATAACACCCTCGAGCGCTTAGCCTTGGAGCGGGTTGAATGGAGATCAACGTGTTTTAGTAGAATCAGCAATTTTCAATCTGCTTGTCTGAATCATCTTCAAGAAGCGAGAGCAAGATCTAAAAGGTCTGCCAATCTAACAGTGATCTCATCTCACAATCCTCACTCTTGCTCCATATGTGGCCTCCTTTGTAAATCACTAGCGGGTCTTAAATGCCACTTAAGATTATCGCACAAACTTTCATAACTGAATCAATAAGCTCTCAGATCATGATACGTCGAAACCGACGGGGTCTCCATTGTATATAAGGGGAGAGTGAATACGAAAATAAGGAAAACTTACCTTAGCTTTATCCTGGATAATGTAAGTCTTTCTTTTGTTTTATTTATATTGCTCTTTTACAGCTATACTCTATCTGCGACTTTACAAACACACTCACGCACACACGAGGGATTCTCTGAATATAATTCTGTCTCTCTATGTATATGATTGTCTTTCTTTTAGTGCAAAGGCTTCGTCCGCCTGAGTTATTTTTAATCATTCATCAAAGGAATGTGTTTGTATATAGATAATAGTTTAGACATTTTTGAACGAGTTGGACGCCATGCTTTACATCGATAGGAAAACTTAGAATAGACGATGCTGTTTAAGAACATGAATTTATTTAGCAGCTTAATATTTAGGTTTTATAGCGTTCTATAGTGTTGAAAAAAAAGTAAACTAACACCACATACTTTGTGGTCAATTTCCTGACATCATATACTGAATGTTTTATAAATAATTCATATAGCGGAGTATTTGAAATGTTCCGAGTTTATTTATTCCATCGTCTGAATTTTTATGGCGGATTCAGGTATTGTACAATCGCTCCACTCATTGTAATTCCTGGCCATTATTTATATTTTCCACACGTTTATGGTAAGTCTTACATCTTCGAAAAACTTATAAAGAATGTTGATTGTTATTTACAATAGAATCGCACATGGAATAATACCTCCTGTTCAATTTCATTGAAACCGCAACAGATACACTACTGAATATGAAAAACTTAATTTTTACTTTAGGTGTATATTGACCAGGTATATATTTTCTGACCTACATTTCCAAAACTGGGAGAGAAAAAGATTTGAAGTTCGGAATATGTCAAAACCGCACTATGTACTGTATGAGAGACCAGACAAAATTGACAACGTATAAACTGCGTTTCAAAATCGCACCGAAATATGTGTTATCGTCATGCAGATGAAAGAATATTTTATCAGGTCTGATTCTAGAAATCCACATCTTCCGATTTGTTGATTCAGAGAAGTAACAGTCATTGTCGATGGGTTGATCTGAATTATAAAATCCTATGCCTTTACTATTCTGAAACACAGAAAAAATCCATGTTCCTGGTGATAGATGCATTTAGAGGGATTTGTAAAAATTCCGGCTCGTATTTGGTGTCACCATATTTTTTCACAAGTAATGATGCTGTTCAGAAAGCCATCATCTATATTTTTGTAGTTTTTTTTCAGCAGAGGCTGGGAGATGTTCATGTACAGTTTATATACTTTCTATTTTTGTATGGGCATCCCTTAGAACAACCTGTAACAAAATTAGCGATATCCCAATGTTACAAACATCGATTCTTCTTTCGATTCCCTATACAATTCTCTGGTTTTAATACATCAATTCGTTCGTATAAATACATCGTGGTGTCATTTTTGTCATAGTTTGACCACTATGCAAAGCTGTTCGGAAGTTGATCTTCAACACACAGTTGTCACCATAGCTGAATGTGTTCACATCTAATGTTTGGTCAAAGCAAAGTATAAGCAAGTTTCGATTACTATCAATATTCAATTATCTCCGCGTAGAGTAAAGAAATATCACACGGCAAGTTCGCATGCACTATTGCCCGGCAACCTCTGAGCTTCACTCGAACACAAGACAAAATATTATGGATTGAATGTGCTAAGGTTAATCCTCTACTATCATAGTACGAAAATGGTGCACTGACGTCGCAGGTCAACATAATAAAATAGGAGCTATTAATTTCACATGATCACATGAGTATTCTATCTATCTATCTATCTATCTATCTATCTATCTATCTATCTATCTATCTCTGTTCGGATCTATCTATCTATCTATCTATCTATCTATCTATCTATCTATCTCTGTTCGGATCTATCTATCTAACTCCCCTTTCGAATCTGTCTAACTCCCTCTGTTTGGATCTATCTTCTTCTTTTTGAATCTATCTATCTATCTATCTATCTATCTATCTATCTATCTATCTATCTATCTATCTATCTATCTTCGGATGTACGCATCTCCATTTGTTCGGATCTATCTATCTATCTATCTATCTATCTATCTATCTATCTATCTATCTATAAGAGCTATCTATATATTTTCATCTATATTTTTATGAACGGGGGTAGCAATCCAATTAAAATCACTGATATAAAATTTCATTGTATTTTTTCTTGTGTACGAATGTCCATAAAAGAAATCCTACAGAATTAACCTGCAATTCATTTTCAGTGAAACACACATAAAAGCATCTATATACAGGGTACGATGAATAAATATTCGTCTAAATTATGGAAAAATTAAAATAACACTGACATCTCATTTTAACAGATATCGCCATTAGTTTCAACCACGGCCTACAGACAATTTCGGAAACGCCTGCATCTCTTTTGAGCGGTCTCCTTGTTTAAATTGTTTAAATGCCGCAATAATCCTTGCCTTTAGTTCATATTTGTTGTTACAAGGCGTTTTGTCAGTCTCTCGCTCAACAGCGCCCGACAATCGAGGGGTTGAAGTTTCGGGAGTTAGGAGCCAGATGTAAGTGGTGATGTAGCTGCTGAAATTGTCTGGCATCCTTAAATGTGTTCTTCTGCTTGTGTGTCATGGTGAAGATTTCTCTTGACAGATATAGTTTCTTCCAGCAGCCACCCTCTTGAACCTGGACAGCACTATTTCTTCAAGACCTTTGATGTAGGCTTCCGTGCTGTGTCTGAAGCCCTCATCAACATGTTCAGGAGATTTTTTTCTTAGAACGATCAGAGATAGTTTTCCGAGCCTGCCGTACATTCGTAATCATAATTAGACTCCTGCAACTCATTCCGAGTCATCTGCACTGTCCTCTTGTTGGCACTCAAACACTCTGTTCATATTTGAGCTCCCAGTGAGAATATCAGACTTTACATCACGCCGCTCCGAAATTTTTGATGGAATGAGTTGCGTCATAGCGCTCCTCTTTTCAAAGACGGTCTCCAATTCTTCCTAACATATTGTGCAGTTGACAAAATTAAAAGCAAAGGCGTATGCGAGAAATTAAATAGATAAAAGGACGACAATTTACCTATTGCAGTCTGTATATTTTTTTATTTATCAGAACAATTTTAGGAGAATTTATGACAAATTGCCCTATCATTCATGTGTGTATGTAACCACAGTAATTTAAGCATCACATTAATCCGATGAAGTCTCAAAGTTCGAAACGCGTGACACGAATTTTTATATTTTATTTTTATATTTCTACTTTGTCATTGATTTAACTAAACAAACACACACGCGCGCGCGCACGTGTGTGTGTGTGTGTGTATGTGTGTGTGTGTGTGTGTGTGTGTGTGTGTGAATTTTTTTTTTACTTTTTCCAGCATTCTCCCATTTTTCGTTTGGTCGGAGGTAGCGACAGCAAAAATATTTGCGTTCTCTTACTCGAAATAAAAGAAAATTATTAAATTTTTCCTTTTCAACAAAACATGTTTAAAATTATGTTCATTTTATATTTATATTTACATACGCTCCATCTCTGATATTGAGTGTATGTGTGTAACAAATGCACGGCTGCAATTTTCGACGGATTTTCATCAATATTTACATCCACATGCTCCAGGTTAGCGAGAAGACCGACTTTTAGTGGTAATAATCGATTTTTTCATGCTTGTATGGCAGTTTTCACGTAGCCTGTGGCCATTTTGTGCTGACCAGAGTGAGAGCCTATAGCTGGCTGCCACGAATAGGCAGGAATATTCTATTGGCCAGCGTGAGAGCCAACAGCTGACTGACATGAATGTTAACTAGCATGCTAGCATACAAAAAAATCGATAGCTGCATTCGTCACAAGTGGGAAAAATTTAAATCTGCATGGCACTTTACTCCATATGGCTCATTCACTTGCTTAAACTCAACGTTGATTCTGATTTCGCAGAACTGGGTTGGGTGTGAAAAAGTATTTGTTGTTAACATTCTTTTTTCGTTCAGTTTTTCCAGTTACGAGTCCTTTTTTAAAGCTGATCGTTTTGTGTTCATTTTGTTTAGTTCTTTTTTCGTAACAGATATAATGTTTAGTATAGAGCTTAGAAAAAATTCGCAGTGTGAGATAGGCAAGACGTAAGGCATGTAGCAACATCAGCACAGCAAAGGGCACTCCTTTAAAGGCAAGGAAGGGCAGAAATATTTTAAGTCAAGTGATAGCGATTGCTGTAGAATCGTACGATTTTTTGAATCAAGCACGGGCAACGCCGGGCCATGTTGATATTATATATATATATATATATATATATATATATATATATATATATATATATATATATATATATATGTTTGTGTGTGTATTTTCTTGGCGAAAATAATCCTTTTGTTTTGCTTGTATTTTTTATACATTGATTTTTTTTTTCAATATAACTAGCTTCAGTAGGCCGTTTTGACCTTAGTTCGTTGTCAAGGAATTTCATACTGTGACGACACTCGGCAACGTAATTTTGATCAGTGAATACGAATTGCTGTCATCATGGTGGACATTTTGCATACAATAATAGGTTTCCTGGGGCGCAATCTGTTCCAGAGCGCAAAATTCAATAACAGGCCGATACTTCAATTTCTGATTGGGATTTCATTCGGTCATCACCGATTCCTTCAAAGATTTAGTGATTCTGTAACCACTTCGCAATCTGCTCACTGGTTTTTATTACTTCTGGAACCAATTTTTTAATCAGTTTCAGACTTAGCTGTGTCCTCTGTAAATTTTTATGTTTACACTCTCTCCGTTGTAGACAAAACAATGTAAATATACGCTAATACATGTCTTCTGACAAGCCTTTCCTTTTCTGAACTCTTTGCGCTTCGATAATTGTAACTATTTGTGGTAAGATTATTTGATACCGGTTAATGATGAACATCATTTTCGCTTTCGAGCTAAACCGGTATATCTACGCATCATCGTGAAAGGGGAAATCTAAATTTGCATAAAAGTAAGAAAAGGTAAATATTACAGACCATGGGTAAATACGGTCCGCACATAGGCGCACTCAAGGTAATTTGATTTAATATTTAATTTAAACCGTTTGGACAAAGATGTAATCCAGAAGCTAATAAGATTCCTCAGAGAGAGAAAAACTCTGTCAGAAACAAAGAAAAGAATATATAAATATACGTGATATCTGCTCTCCCGTATGACAGCAAACGCTGAACTATCTCTTGAAAAATGAAGAACAGACTTGAAGTAAGAGAAATATGTTTCTAGAGAATAATGCTGAGGGTACCATGGACCGGACATGTGAGAACGACGAGGTTTTGGAGAAAATATAAACAAAATAAAACTTATACTTATCATCAGTAAAAGACAGTTGATTTTACTGAGGCACGTAATGAAAAAGGAGGGCTTGGAAAATCTGACACTCACAGGACATAATGAGAGAATAAAGGAGAGAGGTAAGCAGCGCGTAACATACTTGGTGAGCTTCAGAAAATGGATGGTAAAACAGGGTTTGGGAGAAATAATATGATAAATTATTAAGAGCTACGAGAGACGCTGTAGAGGGCCATGATCACTTACATCGTGAAAGAAATATGGCACAGAAAAGAAGAAGAATATACTTTTTTAAGCCAATAAAATTAATATTTCTTACTTTCAACAATTTCACTTGTTTGCAAGTCAATAACCGCTACATTAGTTTCAATGTAACAGAACATATCGATAAAAAATAGATAAGTGAAGGCAGTGGGCCAACTGGCTTACCAACTTATGTGAATGACTGGAGAAACCTGGTAGCAGGATGTTTGGAAAAGAGGGAAACACTGCCAAAATCCACAAGGCATAAGAAGCTGTGGAGAGACATGAGCCCCAACGTTCTGTAAGGACATAATACATAAAATAAAACTGCATTATGTCTCTATGTTTCCGAGATGAGATATTATGTACACTATTTACGTTATTTGGACTATTTTGCACATCTTTGTCGCCATATTTATTACAACGTTTCGGCCGTTTTACGCTCCGGCCTTCTTCAGGTGGTTGGAATGTCCAACCGAACCCTTTATTTCGCTCACGGCGTTAGACTGTTCTAGTTCTACGTGTCATGTTTAACAAGAGATAACTGGTAACTGACATTAAATTAAATTAAGGTAGCAGTTACAATTCATTCCAGTAGTGCGTACTACAAAAATCTAATAGATTCTGGATTTTATAGATTATATTTTTATTTGAACACTATGACTAAGATCCGAAAATCAAACACTTGTGGAAAAAGATTTGTGGTCAATGAAAATTACAGTGCTACCACTATCATAAGAAAAACGCCGATGAAACAAAAGTATACTGCTGATGTGAAGTGCGATCTTGCAAAACTGTTAATCTATTATTGCATTATAAACAAAAATAAACTTTTGTTTTATATGTTATTACTTTTCTTTTTAAATTCATGATTATTGACTATGCATTTTTTTTTAATTTAGATTAATTGAATTTAAAATCTTCAAAAATTATCTGAGGTACGCACTTATCCAGGAATGCATTTGTCTAGAGACGCAAATGCTCCGGGACGTTGTTTGGTACGCAATTGTCCGTCAACCATGCAATGGGCGTAGTTGGAATTTGAACTCGCTAGTCAAATCCCCTTTTTCTGCACCGACAATCGCAACGCGTAAAGCTTTTTCGTCATTGGGCAGTCGATTTGATATCGCATCTTTGTATATGTATATATATATATATATATATATACACATATATATATACACATATATATATGTGTATATATATATATATATATATATATATATATATATATACACATATATATATATATACATATATATATATATATTTATATACATACACACACACACAAACACACACATATATATATATATATATATATATATATATATATATATATATATATATATATATATATATAGTTACGAACTTGTAGCATATAGATGAACCACGGCTTCTAAAAAAAAGGAAAACGTGGTTTCTTTTCTCGGTCTTCACTCAGAAATGGAAGCGACACAAGGGAATCAACGAAGAACAGACACAAGACGATGGATTTCAAAATAAAACATTTATTTATAAATATATATAACCAAACAAAGAAGAAAAAAAAAGAACATTCATTTAACAAAGGGGGGAGGACATCGTTAAAGAATAGAAGGCGCGAGCGAATACATACATATATGAAAACAGATCAAGCCAAAAGAACCAACTTATCTTGCAGTCGGGTTGATATCTTCACATAAAGTTTTGATTCGCCGAAGCGAGAGTTCTGATGATAAAACAGTATCTTGGCCGGCCGACAATGTTCCTGGATTCTTCTTCTTTTCGCAAGTGTTCGAGGGTCCCCAGCATCTCATACAGGCGTTTGGTTGGGTCGTCCAGTTCCCTAGCAGTCTTTCCGACACTAGTCGACAGACTTTGCTGTCTTCCTCATCTCAGTGGGCGGTCTGACGATTTTTGCCTAGCGACCTTCAACTGCCGATGGTCAGAGGGAAACTGAAAAATCCTTTTTTGGTTTTCGCTGTCCCCAACGACAGTCACGTGGGTTCCCTTCGCCCTTGACCGGGTACCCAGGAGGATAGGGCGCAAATCACGCTGTGCCTGTGTGATGGCCAAAAGTTCAACACATGCTCAGTACGTTCCGATCACGTGAATCGCAGCAGGAGACCCTGATGGTGCCTGGAATTCACTTATCGTCAGCCGCCTGATAGCTGCGGAACCAGGTCATTCTCGCGTCGGGTCACTTCGAAGTTCACGGGCCCTTGGCTCGTGAGTGGAAGAGTAGAGAAAGAGAGAAAGAATTTGGGAAAAGAAAAGAAGGATATGGCTGATCATAGAATACATTCGCTCGCGAGTCGGAAGCATTGGATTAAATTTCTGTTTTTATTTATTTACTAATTTTCTCTTTATTTAAGATTTTACTTTAGCCTAACGCCTATATGGTCAATGAAATCGTGGCTACGTGACAATATATATATATATATATATATATATATATATATATATATGTATGTATGTATGTATGTATGTATGTATGTTTTCCATGCATTCATACGTTTTATCTATCGTTGTCGGTGACTTTATCTCGCAATTTAAAATTGCAGATCGCTTCCGTTATGATGATATTGGTGATGCTTACATTCGTTGCCAACGTGCAGTTTCAGAACAAGAAGCATCATTTTCACCGAACCTGCTTCCATCATCCATTTCCTACAGCCATTTAGGTTTGCAAGAGTTGGCTGGAAGTGAAAGAAAAATAGTGTAAAAGAAAGTGCTAATGGCTTGGGTTTGTTTAAGATGTACCTCAACTTGCCAGGACAAGAAGCGATCCACACAGAGACATGCGTAATCCAGATATGAACTTTTAACATACTGCCGCTGACTCTAATTTAATTACGAGTAGCGTCTTCATTCGATGGTTCAACCGTTGAGATCTGATATCTGAGATCTGATGTAATCACCATCCGCTTGTTTCAAGGTGAGTGTCTTTCGGGTTAGTCGCGCTTAGTCTTGGTCTTCATTTTCGACCTTTCCGTCAAGGATAGCCTTACTAGGACTTCAGCACACCTAACGGCATTTTCGCAGGTATTGGACCAGGGAACCTTCTCCAGCCCGACAGGGAGCGAACCGCAGAGGTATACACATAGAAGCGTACACGCATAAATATACATATATATATTTTACACGGGATGCCGGTGTAAACAACAACACATTATTACTTCAGGAACCAATCAATAAATGAGAAAATAATAAACGTATAAAATTAACATCAATTATATAAGAACATAATTTTTATGAAAGAGAGTGTAATTTTCGAAATTGTAGTAAAAGCATTTCGAGTCGTAATGTTTTTTGTTTATTTCTTTCAGTATCGTTGATTTCTTTCCTTGTCATTTATCATTCAAAATTTTGCAACAACGTTTACCGATAATTTTATTCTTCTATCATTTTCTTATTTATTGCTTGTATAACGTAACATTTTTATGGACAAGGATATATTTTCAAATTCGTCAAAATAGGAATACGAGTCTTAACGTTATTTTGTATTGTTTACTTGTTTTTACTGTTGTTTCAGGTAAGAATATTTAATATCTTCCACTATTCTTATATTTTGAAATATATTTTTTAAGAATAATCATAATTATAAAATATATCTATTTATCTAAATTATTTTCCATATTCATCTGTTTTTTCTATATGCATTTAAGGTCTGTGACCTGGGTATATATGCTCGATATAGTACTGGTAAAATATTCAACATCTTCACTAAATGTAACACATTTAAATCTCCTCTTCGATACATTCTATATGTGAATGAATGTGACTTGGTCACCTAAAAAGAATACAAAAATAAGTCTCTAATGAATAATCTTCTTGAAGAATATATGTCTATTATCATCCTTAATAAAAACAGTAGTCTTATTACAACTGGTTCCAGGTTTACCGTCACTATTTGAAGATGGACACAAAAGTTGGCAGACAAATTCACATAACTTGGCTGCATTACAAACATATGGAACTTTTGACGATGAAGAATCTGCTGGTGTTGACAGGGGAAGGGCTGATATTCTTGCGATACCAACAGATTAAGTGCGGTCTCAGGAAGAGAAATAAGAAGTAGACTATCATGGTTGTCTAAAATGCCTGTGAAAAGACGTACTGTCTTACATCTGCTATAAATGGCGTGTGTAGCACTGGCACTAAAAGACAGTGAAGAGTTTCGTTTAATGTTCTTTAAGATGAATTCTTCGTATCCAGCGGATATTCCACATGCCGGATATCGTGGTCCTCAAAATGGACAATGCAATCAACATCAAAACTCACATAAGAAAGGTTTCGCTCGGCAGGATCTGTCATTTTCCCTCTGACGATACCAGTATAGCAAAGAAAATGCTCTAGTGTCACTCGATCTCAGTATAAATTAAGGAAGTGATTCAAGGGCTGTTTAAAAGAATTTCTTGCAGCCTGTCATATAGAAAATCCAAAATGACTGCTTGTGATAGAAATAAGAGGAGACTTACAATTCATGAAAATACTATCTTCCATGTACATTGAGTGAGTTGTGCATATGTCAAGAGTGGATCTAGGTAAAGTGATATCAATGCAGCAATCCATACTTTTCTATCTGAGTATTGTTGTAGAACATGTCTGTCCAAGACTGCCTTGTTAGCCACAAAAGACATATTGGTAGGAGTTTGACAAATTACGATCAGTATGAAACTGGAAATAAATAACTAGCGTGATATATTAGAAAACCCTCAAAAAACGCTAGGTTTTTACCTTTTACATGAATAGACACCAACAAACTTGTAAAAACACACCGGCCCTGTGCATAACAATTATCCACATCTGCAACAAGCATTGTACGTTACTACCTGGCTTCAAGATCAATTGTCGTTCACACGGGAAATTAAGCATTTGAGCCAATTTTTAGCGATGATCATATGGATGAATATCAACATGTGGCCATGAACTTTCGTTTTCTGATTTGGGTTCGATTCACACCATGGTCGAATTGTCTGGACAGTGATCTTTTGGTATTATTACGCTCTGTGTGTTAAATTGTGTAGGTAGAACTTTTTGGAATCCATCAATAGTTCTGCTAGAACGACGTCACAAGTCATTGTAAACGAAAGATTGAACGGACAGGATTATTTCAAACCAATCTCTCCCAGAAACTTTAACTAAGTTCCGCTTTGTGCAGTTGGAATATAAAACATTGACCAAGCAGTCATATGGTTGAGCAGGCGAATGCAATAGGAGTGAAGTGTGTGTGATATTGCGTTTATGTCTGTATTTTCATTTAGCCTGGAGAATTTTTGCATTTCCTGCTAATCCCACTTTCATGCAACTAACATAAATAAAAGCTTCATGAAAATAGAGCCAACTATTCTTGAGATGGAATTGACTATCATTTCGCCTTTGTTTGAATGAAAACACTTTTCTTCCTCGCATGTCTCTCTTGATCTCATCAGAGACCGGCCATTTTATATCGCCCTGATTGAGTTTCCTCTTTGCCTTCCTTTCCTCACGAAACTGAACTTTTCCTGAGGTTGATATTAGATTATCGATTCAGTATGTGCAGTATCCAGCCAAATATTTTTTTTTATTCCAATGAAATTAATATATACTTGTAAAATATCAGTTTACTTTGTAGCCTAGCGATGTTAATTAACGCATCACGTTACGATATTACGTACTATACCATACGTATTTTCCCTTCTTCAACTATCCATAATTTAAAATACGAAATGATCACGTTTTCTTCAAAACCTTCATTTATCTTTTGTTTAATTTTTGCTATATTCGAAATATCCGAGATTAAATTGTTGTTTGTATTTGCCAAATCCTTTCGGTGATATATTTATGGAGTAGTTGCGGGCTTTCTCGGAACCAATTTTATACCATTCTGAAACTTGTTAGGATGCTTAAGATGTTTATAATTTAAGATTCATAATCTTTTATAATCTGCAGCACACTCGATATATATCAGTAAGTTATATATAAGTGTATATATATATATATATATATATATATATATATATATATATATATATATATATATATATATATATATTATGTCATTCGCAGACAGTACTGTTTTGTTGTATCACAGCTCCTCAGTGCGACTAGATAACCGAATGCCTCAAGGCTGGATCGAAACCCATTTGCTGTCAGTCAGAGCTTCCACCACTGAACCACCTTCACTCGATAAAACGAATCAGCCAAATCTAGCGTATTGTTTTTAGAAATGTAAAAAAAAACGTCAAGCAGACAAAATACTCTTAAGATTAAAGGAAAATGAAAATATAGAAGAAAGGTATTAATTAGAAGCAGGAAGAGGCAATTAAGATTGCTGGTACACCTAATGGGGAAAGAGGACTTACCTGCTTTTTAACTTGTATCAATATATGGTACAAGACGGGAAGTAACAATAAAACGATAAAACTTAGAAAGCGCTATAAAACGACATAATTTTTCAGAAAGTACATCATCGTAGAAATCTGAAGAAATCTGAGATATATATGCGTGCATGTATATATTATTTTCAAAATGAAGCATGATAGTTATATATACACTCTTGTGCAAAATAATTGCAACAAAATAAATAATTCCCTTATTATTTACACTTTTTTTGTATTTTTCCAGTGAAACATGGCCCAGTACACATGTTAGTACTTCGTATGTCCATTCCACGAAGTCGTTTCTTGCAGATTGACAACAGATTATCGATTGGATTTAAATCAAGAGATTTTCAGGGCACATCTATAGTATTGATATGCCCACCGGAAAGTCATGCCAGAATGTTCGTGCAGCGTTACAATTTTCGTACGCTTTCTAGGAGTAAAATCCACTGCAGACTATGCCCGTAGGACAACTAATTGACAGTCGAGACAATAGAGTTTGGGCGCGATAAAAATCTGATGCAGTCAAGAATGACGCAATAATTTTCAAGGCCAAACAAATTTCATCATAGACCCCCAAAATGGATTCACATTACTGCAGATTATTGCAAATAATCTAATCTGAGGAAAATATAAAAATTGACCACACCCTCGGGTTTAAACTGACTGTATGGTGAAAGATAGGCAAGTAAAGTGATGGTTTCAATTCATTTGCACAAGATACTATATATATATATATATATATATATATATATATATATATATATATATATATATGGTGTTTAGTCGGAAACCTCAACATGTGGCAATAATTTTGTTGCGTTAAACTTATAATTGTACATGAATTTCGCTTAAAATATCAACAATTTGTCTTGTGGGGTTTCCTGCGTTGAATCACGGCATCCCATTTTTATGAATGTATATTTTTAGTTCTATGCCGCAATATATCTACATAAGTCGAAGTTGGTTTTATCCAACGTAGACATCTACTTTTGTTCTTGTTCAAGAATCAAGTTAAATACGTGCCCAATACACCTACTCAAAATATAAATATAAAATAATTTTTTTCTGTAGAATAAAATTTATGACTTTCAAAAAGTTAGATTGTGGTTTAAAAAAGTCTTCGCCACTCCGGAAAAGGTATAGTTCCCTCCTTCAGCGTCAGAGATATTTGTTCAATGAGTTGCTTTCAGACAGATGGAATGAGTTCATACAATATCATAGAACCCTGTTGTGAAGTATTCATTACCGCGATAGAATGATAAAAAGTGCTGGATTATAATACTTCTTCTTTTCTACATGAACTTATTTTTAACGTGTAAAACACTCCTCCAAAATAAAAAAAAAAGAAAACAAGAATAGATAAGATTTTGTCCGCTGAACATCCCTGAATATTTTTTATTGATTTATTTGCTTAAAAGAATAAAAGAGTTATCTTTCTTGTATCTCATCCCGCGATTTCCTGTTGCTATTTCATTCGTGACATTTACTTCGTTTGTGAATTAGATGTCAGCATGTGTGGGTTTTTGTGTATCAGTTGGGTTTCTTTATAACATAGAGAAAAATAATACGCCTCAATATTTATTCTAACTTTTAAAAGTTCAGTGTATATTTTGTGATTTATTTAACATTTTTCGATCGGTTGATCAATGTTTTTTGCCAGAAGAAAAAAAGTCTATGTTATTTAAACCAGGAAGTGTAAAATATAGCAACATTAATCATAGACAGAGATCAAGATTGATCTCAGAGAACATAGATCAAGATTGATCAGTGAGTAAAAAATTACGATTGATCACAGAAAAACAGAATAAAACTGATCACAGAAAAGTTGAGAGCTAGAATGATCACATAGTTAATTACAGTAAGATTGATCCTAGAGAATCATACAGAGTGATTACAAAAAAAAATAGAGCAAGGTTATTAACAAGGAAATTCAGAACAATATTGATCACAAGGAGAATTAGAGCAATATTTATCACAAACATAATTAGAACAACAATAATCGCAATGAAATTCAGATCAAGATTGATAACAAACATAATTACAACAACAATGAACACAAAGATAATTAGAGCAAGATTGATCACAGACATAATTAGATCAAAATTGTTCAAAACGAAATTCAGAGCAAGTTTGATCAGTGAAAAAATGAAACAAGATTGATCACAGAAAAACGTAGGGCAAGTTTGTCACAATGAAACATCGAGCACAATTGATCACAGAGAAACATTAAAAAAGATTGATCACAAAGAAATACAGCTCAAGACTGATCACAAAATATTAAAAGAAGATTGATCAATGAGAAAAAAATGATTGACCACAGCCCAACGTTGGGCAAGATTGATCACAGCGAAACATAGAGCAAGGCTGATCACAGAGAAATATTGAGCAAGATTAATCCCAAAGACAATTAGAGCAAGGCTGACTAAAGAAAAGTATAGAGCAAGAATAAACGCTACCGAATTTAGATCAAAATTGATCCCAGAGAAGCACAGAGCTAGGTTTATCATAGAGAAAAATAGAGCAAGATTGATCACAGTTAAAATTTCCTTGAACTGTACTGAAATAATGGAACAGTCTTGAGACTAGTAAAACGAAATAAACCTACATTTCTCAGTGAAACAAAATACCAGGTAAAGCAGAAGAACTGATGAATATATCATTGATGGGCTTCTTAAGAACTATATGAAATTCTGTGCATATTAGATATATGACTTCAGTTCATCTTAAACTATTTAATCCACATTATCCAAGTAGAATTACATTTTCAAATTGGTTTCTTTCAATTTAATCAAATTATTTTCTTTCTTCCTGCATTTCTGGGATGACGAGTTATTTATTATTTATACCAATTACATTCGATCTATTTTCCTCATCAGGTGTATATCGATCGGACTAACACTTAGGGAATGTTACCTCTACGAGATATCTCTAGATATGTCCAGTGCAAAGAGAAATATCTAAACGATTAGTTTAAATAAAAGTTTCAGTTCGAGATTCCTCGTATGTTAAAAGGATCGGCATAGACCTGATGAAGGCCGTAGAGTACAACGACCGAAAGTTTGTGCGAGCAACAAGAAATATGAGGAAAAAACTATGCAAGTAAATGATGTAAATAAATTATGTCCATTTTATTAGTTTTGATTTTGAGTATAATCGTCTATTTGATATAGATATTATATAAGACACATTTCGAATTACGTACTTAAGAATAAATCAACTGACTGTAATATATCGATATGTCTTCAGTAATAAGATTGTTACATAACTCTTCCTATGTAAAGGGAGAAATATTATTTTTGTTTTCATAAAAAATGCTTAAAAATAGCAATAAGTGCAAAAGTCTGTTCCTATAATCTTATAACTTGGTCTCATATTGAGAATGGAGGGCTCGGAAAGCCTAACTCACACATGGTATACTGAGGCCAAGTGATATAGGGGAAAGCACCTAGCCACTTATATGACTACCTTACGTGAATGGATGACGGATCGTGGGTCGGGGCCTTAGAAAACTAAGAGGTACATGAGCTAGAATGTTGTGGATAGTCGTTAAGAGATGTGTTACATCGAAGAAGACCTGGATTTATCTTTGTCAATTAAGTGTCCTTTGTGTTAAGCATTGTCGTAGTTATTCGGGCTCTAAATTTATTCTAAACTGCCCCATAGTATTAGGGGTTAATATAACATATTCATTATTAGAATAAACGGAAATTGCATGTTTTAGAGTATTAATTATATGTTAAAATCATTATATAATCATATACTCTAATGAAAAATAGAACGAGCACTTCGAAGTGATGCAATGCTTAACAGGCTTGATTTCCTAGATCAATTACGACTGTGTAATGAGTTCGATCCTCACCAGGTGCTCCGAACATTCGGCAATGTCCCACATCGAAATTGCGTTTAGAAAATCGCCATAATAATATAAAAAAAAAACTAATATTTTAAAATTAAAACACGTTACCCATTATGTATAAGGAAACAAATCTTACTTGTTGTCTCATAAGATTTGCTTATTTTGAAACAAGGGAGCATTTTTGAGGTATGCAGTGGGGGTCAGTTTCACAACCAAAGAATCTCCCAGCTAGATCACTATCCATTATCCCACGCAGAGGCACCACCCAGACTATCAAACAGCTGTCATGAAAGGACACTTCAAGCTGGCAACAAGTTTGTGCCAAGGGAAGAAAGGGTATGTATCAGAGAAGAAAAAAAAAATCAACAAAAAATAAGTTTACGCCATACCCTAAACAGAAAACTGAAAGCAAGCTTTGGTATATAATGTTTATGTTATTTCCAATATCACTTGACATACTGTGAATAATCTTAAATAAACTATAGGCATATTGAGAGAAATCGACTACATAGATTCAGGAAGTGTTGCTATAAATCAGTGTTAGGAAGAATGCGACTGAACATATATTGTCGGACTTGTTATTAGACCGGGTTTTCTTTTTAGTTATGATCTTCACGAAACAGAGAATATTTAGGTGGTGTAAAACTTAACGGCACAGAATAGAAAATCAAGGAGACGGGTTCGAATTTCAGTTGTCTTCATTACATTCACATAAATTTAATGCAATACTTGAATGAATTAATTAATGAGCAGATTTCGATGTAATACTTGACTGAATGAATTAGTGAGCAGGTTTCAATATTGATATGACAATTGTCGCAAAAAATATGTATTGTAAGCCACTACCTACTGATTGGTGATTTCTTGCTCAACTTGAACATATTGTCTAATTATGATCTTGCCGATGTGACCTCGATCTTCTGGCTTTCTACTTCTATATTTTGCATAAGATTCTTTCATTTGTTCAAATTTAATTTAATTTAAAGGGAACAAATTCAGTCAGATAGGGGGTTGTAACCCACGGAGACCCTCTTTGATCATAATGAAATATACTTATCCAAGTACCCTAGGCTTCATTCCTTTATTTTAATTATAATTTAATTTAAATCAAAAGGAAAAAAGAATCAGGGGTGGGGTTGTAACTGCGGAGAAACCCGGTGATCAAAATGATATAATCGATGTGACCTCCATCTTCTGACTATCTCATTCTATATATTGGATACGTATCATTCCTGTGTTCAAATTTAAATTTAATTTAAATCTAAGGAATAAAAAATTTTGTGACGGTTGCCCCGCGGGGACCCCTTTGATCAAAATGAAATATACTTATCCAAGTACCCTAGGTAATATATTTTCAGAATCTATATGCTTATGGGGTGTCTAATTTAGGAGGAGTTCGATAATAGACAGAGACATACAAATTTATATACATAGAGATTTTAATTATTGTGTGACTGGACATATTTTCTTGCTAAAATACATGATAGAAAACCAACATATGTACGAGACAATTTTGGTTAAGAAAGAAGCCCTAACTGTTCGTTTACTTTTCACTTACGTTCATCTAATTATATTTATATATTTAGCCACAAATGTGCTTTAATATCTGTTGTCACTTAAATTGAATTTAAAAATATACTTTCCAACAATAACTGTTCGCATTTATTGTTCTATGTAAATAACATACATTCGAATAATCTCCCTAAATATTACGTAAATTAAGACATGCAATGGTTAGACAATGAAATATATAGGCCTTTCCCGACTGTAGAGACATTTTAGGGTGGTGGCTGTGTGTTGAAATAGCAGAAGGGTGTGTGATTTTTCTTTTCTGTACTGTCTCGGATTTGAATTTACAATATTTGTCTGTATGGCCGAACACAGGTGTAGCCATCATATATTATTTTTAGAACTGTTTTTCTAGTACTATTACTACTACTACTAATAATAATAATAATAGTAATTATACCTCACATATTACGAAGAACTTTATCTATATAAAATATGTGAGATCGTAAGGTGGTATTTTTCCGAATATGATCAGTGGAAAATGTTAGTATGCATTTCCGAAATTAGGTCTCTGGTTGGGACCTAGAAAGAAACATGAATACAAAAGAATTATGAAGAAGAAACTGACTAAAATTGTGAAAAGAACGTTTTGAATATGGTAATGAATTGAACTATATTCAAATATATTAAATATGAATAGAAGAATACAGGATGAACGCAAACCTTTGCATGGAAAGTTTGAGAAAAAATATAGAAGCAAATTAAAATCGAATTGACCGAAAAGAGATGTTTGAAGAATGAAATGGAAAGCAATGAAACCGCATCTCACATCTGATTAACACTACTAATAATATCAGGAAGCATGTCGCGAAAGTAAAGATATCTCCACTTTTCAGAATATATGAGAAATCCAATGAGTGTGTCTCCGACTTTAGCACAAAATAAGTATAAATGGTGGAGACGTGATCAAAATCACTCACTGGAAGTTATGTGCGAAATAGCATCATGATATGTTCCACTGACCAGTTAAAAAAAGCATATTTTTCATAAATAACGTCCGTCGCAAGATGTGGGAGGTACACTTGGGAGCAATTCTTTGTATTTCTTTAAGGAATGAACTTCCAGAAATCCCTTCAAGTAATCTACTGGAACCTTTTCCAACAAATCCAATGGCTCCAACTAAAATGTTGATGTGCCCATGTGCCACATTTTTGAGATTTCGATTTCAAGGTCCTTGTAATTTGATAGCTTTTTGAAGATCTTGAAAGATACACTGCAGTCTGCAGGGAGTGCCGTATAAATAAGGGTGCACTTTTTTTGGTTTTTGCTCTCTAATGACAGTGTCTGGGTGGTTAGCAGATTATTCTGTCTGTGTGTATTGCGTAGTCTCATAAAATTATAACGGGATCCTATCTTCGTAAACAGGTCTGGGTGTTGTTGTTGTTGTTGTAGTTTTTATTATTATTATTATTATTATTATTATTATTATTATTATTTCCTTTGATTTCTATTGTATACATATTTTCGTCCGCGTTCTAACGAGATATCTAATGTCAGAAACGGCTTCCTGATATTTTCCACTGAACAAAAAATCACACACCTTTTACATCGATAAAGCACTTCGTAATGTGTGAGCTGTAGTTGTGAGTAATTTTTTCTGGATTTCGTTAAGGCATGGGCTACCAGTAATCCCTTCAGTGAGTCTATCGTAACATTTCAATTCGAGGGCTCCAACTACAACTGGAATTATTGATGTCCTCATTTGCTATAATTTTAGATTTTCATTTCAAGACCCTTGCGATTTGATACTTGTTTGAAGATTTTCAAAGATACATTACAACCTGCAGGGATTACCATTTCAATAAGTACATTCATACATTTTTAAAGGGTGTTTATTCCTAAGTGAATATAATGAAAGCGACGGATATTGGACCTCGGCTTTACGATTAAAAACTTTCGAATCATTATCCATTATACCACCTGCATACTCAAGCTTACAGCACTTGATATTCCCAAACGATCGCTCATCTAGATATGTGCATGTGAGTGAAAAATTGTCACAATCAATAAATAAATTGAAAATCAATGCGCTGATGACAAATGTATAGAGATTAATCCGTTGGGCTTTGGAAAACGATATTATTGATTTTGAAGAGAGAGAACGTTAATCATTATATGTTTATTGAATGATAATGTCAAATGACTTAATACTTCAATACAATTTACAAACAATGGTTATATGGTACTTTTTAAATAGTCAAATAGAGTGTCTATCGAAAGTTATTATGTTCGTTCTGCATAAGAAATAAAGGAAATAATCATTTGAAGGATGGAAATCTTTTCTTTTCCCACGACTAGTTTATTTATATTGTCATATTGAAAAAGGGAAAGTATATAAAATTCACGAATTTCCCGTCATTAATGCATCTAGTAAAATATAAACATACTTACAAAAATCCTTAATGTTTATAACATATCAAGCAATGTTTATTTAGCGTTTTTTCTTCTTTTAATAACATATCGTTTCAGGAGGCAGATGACATTATGAATCCAATTTATTTTATATCTGTTAAATGTCATTACTTTTTAGGAAAGGTATTTCAATTGTTTTAGTTACGTTCATATTTATTTTGAATAGTTATTTTTTTTTATTTTCTTAGACTTATTATTATTGAGAAGATAGGTCAGGATGTAAGGTCATTAGTAAGAGCAAAAACCAATTGTGTGCTACGAATCGTAGACATCATAACCAAGCAAACAGAGTTATGTAATTATCTGGGAAGTGTTGCAGCAGACAACGTAAAAAGTTACTCAGAAATACGAAGGTGCAGTTGAATAGAGAATGATGCGTTTCAAAAGCTCAACACAGTATTAAGCAATAGGAAAATGTAGTTAGAAACAAATAAAGGGGTACATTTTTGTTATGTGGCTGAGAATGCTCGGCTTTTTTATTACATATGAAGAATGAGGCAGCAAAGAGATGATGTTACAAAAGAAACATGTGAGCAACATAATGTTTTAAGAGGAATTGGAAGAAACCTGTCAGATTTAGCAGACAACTAAAAATTCAGACACACATAGTGAAGAAAAATGATTTGAACAGTTCTGAAAGCAAGAGAAGCAAAGGGGTGCCGCGCGTGACATATATAACGATCTTGCTTTTCTCACGACGAATTTATTTATATTGTCATTTTTAAAATGTGAAAGTATATAAAATACACTAATATCCCGTTATTAAAAACTCTAGTAAAATATAAATATTCTTACAAAAAACAACTTAATGCTTATAACTTATTCTGCAACGTTTATTTAGCGTTTTTTTCTTCTTTTAAAAACATATCCTTTCAGGAGGAAGATGATCATAATAAATCCAATTTATTTAATATCTGTTAATTGTCATTACTTCTTCGGAAAGATATTCCAATTGTTTTAGTTACTTTGACATCAATTTTTTAATTCTCTTAGACATGGTTCTACTTAAGATTAAAGATTTCAGACTAGTCCGTCTTTACTCCACAGAAATGTTTTGGGAGAACTAAATGGATTCTTATCTTTTCTAAATATACTACTGAAAAGTTAAACGAAACGTCCAAAGAATAATCAGCAGCAGTATTGGTCCTGATCTGGCTTGCTTAGCTTCAGTACTGTCCCACCACCAACAGTTTGCCTCTCTCTGCCTTTTCTATAAATATTTTCATGGTAATTGTTCGGATTAGCTCTTCGATATATTACATATAGTTAGGATTTCCATGAAGCTATTACGGTATTATAGTGGATGCAGTAAGAAAAGTAAATATGAATGTGTTGTTTTGGTTTAAGTAATATTGTTGTCTATTTGCCTCAGTATTTGTGGGTAGCTAAGATTAAAGTTACGACAAATGAAGACTGTCTTTTGCCGCATCTCCCATTTTGGCCTTTTGCCATATTTTCTGTACATAGCAGAATTACAGACTGGTACACAAACTTTTTTTTTAATTTAAGCGCAGCACTAGACTACCGTCGATATCTCATCAACTTACTGTTGAGCTATCTAGATTTAACCCTAAATTTTATGCTAACAGTTTTTTCTCGCACTTCTTGCTTGTAAACCTCCATTCCAGCTCAATGCATTCCAGCCAACTTTAATCTACAAAAGTTTGAGTGCAATGTCAATCGCTAACTATTGTTACTCTTTCTCTTCCCGCTCATTATTAATGTTTCTGTTCCTAATTCTTCCACACCTAGTAACATCTTGTGTCATAGTTGTTTTACTGCCTTGCATGAGGTGATACCGTTTAAATCAAACAAGAAATTTTACTAACGAGAAATCGAACACATTTCGCTGATTCCTTTTTTGAAATACTTCACTGCAGATGAGACGCTGGAAGCATATTACACGCGAATTGGTACAAGAATAATGCTTGGAAATGTTAGCATTTATTATTAACGATCACAAAATTCAGAAGATAATCTGTGCTGATGACGTTCTCTCGATGGCAAACACAGAAAGAAAATTGCAGAAATGCATATACAAGTTAGTAAAGGAAATTGAGAAGATAGGACAACGCAACAGACAGAATGCAAGGTCATTAGCAAGAGCGAAAACCAAGGGGAAGCTATGAATCAGAGACGCCATAGCTAAGCAAGTAGAGAAATGTAATTATCTGGGAAGTACTGCAACAGACAACGGAAAAAGTGACGCAGAAATACGAAGGCGCATTCGAATAGAGAATGATGCGTTACAAAAGCTTAACACAGTAAAAGCAATAGGACAAAGTAGATAGAAACAAATAAAGGATTAAAATTCTCGGTGAATGTCTGGCGTTTTTCTTACATATGAAAAATGAGGCAGCAAATATGTGATGCTACAATAAACAGAACATCTCAGCAAAATAATATTTTAAGAGGAATTCGCAGAAACCTTTCAGATGAATCAGATAACTAAAAATTCAGACACACATAGTGAAGAAAAAGGATTTGAACAATTCAGAAGGCAAAAGGAGCAGGTGTATGCCACGCGTGACATAGCTAACGATCATGTGTAAATGGATGAAAAAAAAACATGGCTTTGGAGGAATAGTAATATATCAGGTATTGCTTATAGATGCAAATTTTAAGAAGTCGTGGAAAGCCATGACCGCCCGTATATTAAAATAGCATAACCCATAAAAGAAGAATGTTAGTTAAGCAAAAGTAAAGTATGCGAGCAGGAAATCGAAATTACTGAAAATAATTACGAATAATTATTAATAAAGTTCCCAAAAATTACTTTACAAGGATCATATCTATTCTTATTGTTTAGCTAATAAGACCGCCATGACAAAAAGCGATATTTACTAAATGGAGTTGTATGGACGTAAGAAGAGGAGATATGAAGTGAGGATTATGACGCTACGTACGAAAGATAGCGATTGATACTAGACTTGAAGAGGTTAAGGTTGTAGCAATGAAGCATCCTATCGGGAGTCGGTTCTAGTAGAGGTTCTTGTGAGAAATATTCCAGAATGGAATGTCTTCCTTACCAATGGGATGCGTAGGGAATGGGGATGATTCGACATTGTAGGTATTGTCTATAATGGCTTGTACTGGTGGAAAAATGAATGTAGCTCGTCTGAACATTTTCCATAGACATGGCGAGAGAGATTAGCAAGAAACTATCGACGTTTTCCTCTGTGGTAAATAGGTTTCAGAGTGGAAAAGAATTTATCAGCCACAGAGCCACTTAGAAGATTTTTTTTTAATTCTATCAAGGCTGCAAAGGATTAGGCTGGTCTGCTCCAGCAAAAAGCCATTACTGTAAATAAATTTTGACTCTTCTTGGGTCAGCAAGTGTTATTTCCTAATTGCTTCTGTCTTTGGAAACAAAATAAATGATTATTATTCCCGTCAAACTTTGTTTTTGTTACCTGGACATCGATGCTTCAGAACCTAACCTACATCCAGAGAGATTCAGCACTGAGTTGAGAAAGAAGACTTTTATAGAAATTTCTAGATGTTTCAAAAAAAAATTTCAAGAATTTCTGGAACGTTCTGGCGATTAAGGATAGGATAACGAAAACATGTAGTGAGAATATATATCGGAAGTGATTGTATCTGTGTATATTTCTGATATGACACTATTTACATTATTCGGATTATTGTCCTCATCTTTGTCGCCATATTTATTTCAACGTTGTATGCCACGGCCTTTTTGAGGTGGTTCGAATGTCGAACTGAACCTTTTATTTCACTCACTGGGGTAGACTGTTCTAGTTCCACGTTTAATGGATGTCCGTTACCAGTTACTCTGAAATTTTCCCTCTGAAAATTCTCCACTGCCTTAACCGGGTATTGAACTCATACTCATTGGGTCCTGTCACTGGATCTAACTACCGCCTTTATCCACTGTGCCATGTGACCAATACCCGGTTAAGGCAGTGGCAAATATCTAATTATGTTATCTCATAAAACTAGGAAAATATCTCACTATGTTATCTCATAAATCAAAGGGATATAAAGTCATTACACCTATTGTATAATTATTTTATCTCACCTTTTTTCATTCTATCAGTACAACGAGTAAGGCAAAAGTAATATATGATAGTTTTGATTCAAAAAAATATTTTTGTTTGTTTTACTGCCGAATTCCAAAATAATTAATCATTATGTACCAGGAAATATATAAATGCCCCGGTAGTTGAAAGTAAAATATCAATAAATCAAGGATATTTCACTTGGTTAATATGAAATATATGGACGTGCTCGTATCAGGTGCGAAAATTTGCTTCGGATACCTGGCTTTCATTTCCTTTTACATTTGAACAATTACTCTTGGAAAAGATATGAATCCACCTCATCTGCACTTAAGGGTTGAATATTAGCGTAAACTGATCTCTCTAGTCTTGGTTGGTAACTTATCTAGGATAACATTAAAATAAATTGTAGTTGGACGTCGAGCTTCAATCCGTAAAATATACAAATTGCTGAAACACCAGCAACAACACTATTGTCAGTATACTGCATTTCTTTTCTACACGGGGTTTGTTTTCACCGAGCAACAGTGATATCCAATATAATGACAATATGAATTTAATCTGAAAACTAAAATTAAAAAAAAAACACATTCATAATATCTATAAGTGTACAGTTATGAGAGCAATTAGTTCCAACAGCATCAAGATTTGTTTCTTTTCAGAATTGTTTCTTGCAACGATTTAAATAAATAAATTATTATGCCAAATTCCCAAATATGGGCAGCAACATTTTTCAAAAGAAAAGCTAAACGTGTGCTAGATATATCTATGATATAGAAAAAAAAACATCGTTGGAAATTGTCCGCTGTTTTCCTAATATAGAAGAAAAAATATCGAGAAATTTGAAGCATTTCGTGGAACAGTAGTGCCCAAATTCAGCTTAGCTTTTCTTTTTTTAAATCTTTTCTTCCATTTCCGCGAAGAACGTTAATTGTCAACCCACGTGACCCATTGTCTGTTCACACCCAACTCTTTAATAACTGCCTTGCAGCTGTTTTGGCTTTATTGGCTCTCACGCTGAGTCTTTCTCGTAAAGAAAGACGCAGTGATATCTTTGCATTCGCACACCAGCGAATCCACACTTTTCATTAACGCTCATTCACAACTTCTGAATCAATATCCAATCTCAAAAATGATCTTAGATAGAATTTGTCAATCATTTTCTATTTCTCTTTGAAAATATGACGAAAGGTCCGATCTAGATTTTTATTTGTTACTCTCAGCCTTACTTGAAAAAAATACCGACAAAATGCCTCTTAAAATAATCATTTATTCTGTGAAAAAAATTACATAGCTGGAAAATAACGCGTGGTTTTAAAATTTCAGGTTGTTCTAAATTTTGTTTATAGAATGCAATTGGCAAAAATATCATTTGATAGTGTGTAAATTTGTCTCTTGTAAATGGTAGATTATATGTAATTCTTTTAAATATGTGCCAATGATAACGGCTAGATTAACTGTTTCCTTGTGTGGGAAAACATTCGTCATGCATTGAAAAAATAAGATTAATTAGACATAGTTTTTCTCTTAAACCAGTTATGCAGGAAACAAATTTCTCGAATCCACGAAGTGTTATTCTTCTTTCTAGTATTGATGGCGGTTTCCTTCCGAACCTTTTTTTTAATGTACAGTTTAAAGTCAATATCTTCATTCTGATCATATTACACAAAACTGGGTCCACATTAGTTAATTTTTATTTAATTTTGAGAACTTTCTATTATCTATTTCCTTCAGCTATTATCTATCAATAAATCAGACTCTTTCAATAAGTTCGTATCAAGCTATACAGCGAGTGAAATGAAAAAAATATAAATAATATATATATATATATATTATTTCGATCATATATATATATATATATATATATATATATATATATATATATATATATATATAATATCTTTAAATATATATATGTATATGTTTAGTGGTACAACATTTTATCACTGCCATGAATAGACAAAAATTATTTTTATTATTACCACTCATGATAATAAAAAAGTAAAAATGAAAAACAGTCTAGTTAACCTGTTTCGTACCTCGATCAACAGACCAAAATCGAAGTAAATAGAGTAAATTATAAAATAAAAAAGAACAATGGACAAAGTTTATTGGTGGGAAAAAATAAATGGTAATTAGTTGGAAGCCTAATATAAAGTCCTTCTGTTTACAAAGAGAAGGCTTTAAAGATAGAATATAGATGGCGTCCAACATTTTTAGGTGGTAATTTGAGTGGAATTTGCTAAGGATGGTAAAAGCGTCCTCACTAAAACTAACAGCACTATTATGGCGATTTATCTGTGTGTGTGTGTGTGTGTGTGTGTGTGGAAGAGAAGAATGGAAGAGAAGCGTCAAGATCCGTGAAGTCATGTTGTTATATTCCTCTTCCAATTCAATTTCCAATAAATACTTGTTTTTGTCACGCAGGATTTCTTTTTTTTTTGTCATCATTTTTTTCAGGCATATATTCTTAATTAAACATCTTTTTTCGACATTGTTGTATACTATAATATTAATAGCCAAATAGCTCTACAGTTGAGAGTTCAAATGCTGCAAACATTTTCTGATGGTACCTATATTCACAAAGTTTTCGATAAATATTATTTTGCTTATTCTCTTTCACTCCAAATATATTTAACTATGTTTATTATTATATATATATATATATATATATATATATATATATATATATATATATATATATATATATATATATATATATATGCTTTAATTCGTCTTAGTTGTCTATTGATAAACTGTAATTTTCTTTCGTTTATTTTCAGGTCGAATATCTTAATATATATTCAGAGAACAATACACAAGTTTCAGATTTACAAATCATTGGACAAATCGCAAACAAGAAAAAAAAATCCCTACCAGAATTAGCAGTATACAAAGGAATGTTTGCTAATATTTAGGAACAAAATGAAGTAAGTGACAAATTGTTTATTCATAGAAAGTTATAAAATATTCAGTATTAATGTTAAATCCTTGGATAATATTACTATTATGTTGAAATGCGTTCTATACCAAGAACAGAAATCGCTAATGGCGTATAAATACTGGAATCGGAAAACAAAAAAAAATATTTATTTTTCTCTGCTATTGTAATAACATCATTCAGTCGAAATTTGCTTTTCAGAATTTTACTTGTTAAACGATTAAACATAATTGTACAAATAGCATACAATAGATTTTAGTAACACTGACAGGTCAATAACCAAAGTAATAAAATTGTAAGCATAATCGAAAAGCATGTAAAAAAAAGAAGAAAAATGGAAAACGAAGTCATTAGGACTTCTTTCCTTAATAAACAGAAGGATACGATAGATTTATGATTGTATTTTATTTAATGGTTTTTTTTTCCATGGGCACGAGTGAATGAGCATCTGCATATTGGGAGTTTTGTTTTACAAATTTTGAAAAATGAGGCTGTCAAAACCATTTAGTAGACACATATAAACTCTAAGGGAGATCCATTTAAGCGCCCAGTCTATCCGACCTGAAAGTATTTCTAACTGTTCCCAACTTAAATGATTTTTCACTCCTTTTATCAAAATCTGTCATCATATCATGCACATTTGGATGTGATGAATGTGCCTTGCATACACTATTCAGACTGGGTGTCATGATGAATGTATCGGAAGTCGGAAACTTATTCTCCAGCGTCATATTGTTGGCCGGCTAATCTCTCGCCGAATAATAATAATAATAATAATAATAATAATAATAATAATAATAATAATAATAATAATAATTGAAATCGAAATCTCAAAAATGTGGCACATGGGAACATCAACAATTCCTGTTGTAGTTGGTGCCCTTGGATTTTTTTGGAAAAAGATTCCGGTAGACTAATTGAAGGGATTCCTGGAAGTCCATGCCTTAAAGAAATGAAAAAATGTGTTCTCACGAGTACAGCCCACAACTTACGAAGTGCTTTATCTATGTAAAATATGTTCGCGTTTTTATTTATTTATTTATTTATTTCAATTGATCAGTGGAAAATGTCATGATGTCATTTCTAAACTTAGGTCTCTGGGTTGGACCCGGAAAGTAATGTGTACACACCAGAAATCAAGGGAAATAATAATAATAATAATAATAATAATAATAATAATAATAATAATAATAATAATAATATGGGCGTAGAGATGCAACTACAGCACAATGCAACGGCTGGAGTTTCAAATAGGCGTAGAGATGCAACTACAGCACAATACACTGGCTGAAATTGCAAAATACCTAAAAAAGACAGCAAAGACGAATGAAACCGAACAGATACAGAAGCGATGTCAAGATAAACCGCTTCATGGCCAATACTCTGCCCGTACCAAACAAGCTGACGTCGACAAAATCCGTACCCATCAGTGGCTACGTAAGTGCAGGGTTGAAAGCGGAAACTGAAGGTTTTATCCTTGCTGCGCAGGACCAATGCTTGCTAACTAGGAATTATCAAGCACATATACTAAAATATTGTGTCAGCCCAAAATGCAGATTCTGTGATAAATATCCAGAAACGATTGATCATCTTGTATCAGGTTGCACGATATTGGCACCCACTGAATATAAAACCAGACATGACAGAGTGGGCCAATATCTGCACTGGAAAATCTGCAACTTCTACGGGAAGGAAACTAAAAGAAACTGGTATGAACACCACCCAGACCCGGTTACGGAGATAGGACCTGTTACAATTCTATGGGATTACACAATACACACTGACAGAACAATCAAAGCCAACCGCCCAGATATTGTTATTAAAGACCACAAACAAAAACAGTGCCTCCTTATTGATATGGCAGCCCCTGCTGTCTGCAATGTATCTTTGAAGATATTCAAAAAGTTGTCAAAATACAAGGACCTTGAAATAGAAATCTCGAAAATGTGGCATATGGGAACATCAACAATCTCTTTTGTATTTGGAGCCTTAGGACTGGTTGGAAAAGATTGCAGTAGACTAATTGAAGGGATTCATGGAAGTCCATGCCTCAAGGAGATACAAAAAATTGTTCTGATAATTAAGGCCCACACTTTACGAAGGGCTTTATCTATGTAATTTGTTTTGTTTTTTTTCAGTGGAAAGTGTTATGACGCCATGGTCGGGACCCAGAAAGAAATGTGTAAACGCCAGAAAACAAAGAAAAAAAAAAAAAAAATAATAATAATAATAATAATAATAGAGAGAAAGAGAGACAAGGGAAAGCATCGCATGACATATGTTTCGAACTTAAATAAGTTGATGACAGAATATTATCTAGAGGATGTAGCAAAGGGACAGAGCTTATTGAGAGCTACAACGGATAGGAAGGAGTGGAGAGCCACGATCGTCTACGTTCTGAAGGGACATGGCACTTAAAAAGAAAAGTTTGATATAAAAATATCTCTTCAAAGATTTTTGAAAATCTAAGCAAAAACGAATGATTTTGATATTAGAATTATTTTTTTTTAATTTTTCAAATAAATGTTTATGAAAAAGAAGATCCAAGAATTACTCAATATAGAGGGTAAATACGTTCAAAGATGAGTAATCAAAATATATTGTATTCACCATTAGGGTAGGCTGATTTTTCACTTTTTTCAGAAAATCAAGGTTATACTTGGCCTGAAAGCTGGGGTTTGATGTGATAACCAAATATTAGATTTATAGCTATTAACGAGCTTTGAGAATTTAGTTTTTAATTATCGTCTAATAAGTGTAGAGAAAAAACTAATTTTTGCAAGTTTTTTGCCCTCAAACTGACTTCAAAATTATACTATTTCAAGAATAAATCCAAATAAAGTTTATATTGTTGTATAAGAAACGTTGAATGGAAAATATATTCAATCCAAAATTTTTATTATGAATCGCCACAAGCAAGATATGCATTTTTTAAATGTATTCCATAAGTAACGATTGTGTAGAAATTTTATAAGATTGCAAAAAAGGCTAATCTTTGAATAAGATTTGTTAGATTATAATTAGTATAATAAATTAAAAAAAAAAATTGTATATAACACCATAATACTGCTGGGCACAAATTATGAGACAAAACGTTTTAAATTTGCATAGTTTATTTAAAATCTCATTAAAACTACTGCATTGTATAACATATATACTAATATATCTAAATTGTTCAGTATAATTTCCCTTTGAAGTAAATTAAGGTCTTATTTGATGGCACAATGATTTAGTAATAATGTGCATATGTCTTGCATCTTGTCTATATACAATTCGTAAAGCTTCAGAAAATTTTATAAGTCTGTGCTATAATGCTTACACAGATCACCGGAATTCAAACGCTAATATTTAGAACTTAAACTTAATCTTTAAATTCATTTCCTCACAAATCGGTAACGATTTCGAAAAACATATTTTTAACTTTTTTTTTTTTTCATGCAAAATCCCAACTTTCAAATTGAATGCAATAACACGGTTCTAAAATCGACCTGTTCTATTCACGATATGGAAGAACTAATTCTAGCCCAAAACTTGTTTTTCCAATACAGCTCTAAAACTTTGCGGAAACCATTTACTCTTGTGCCCGAAATAGACACTACTATCCGGCTATTTAAATTTTAATGTTTTCTATTCAAGCTACCATGTTTATATTATTTTACAATTATTCCAAATCATTTTTTTAAATGATGTGCTGACTACAGCAGCATGTATTTTTACTGGGATTAGCCTCAAGGTATAATTAGTTTGAAGGTAATTACTCCCATCACATAACAGTTTTTTTCCTTGTAAGGATTTCCACATCGTTGGATATTCTGATGACATCTTTCTACGACTACCGCAATAAGCACATGGATGAATGTGTTAAAACCTTATGGCCATTAGGAAAACGGTAGCATAAATATTGTGCGTTGCAACCACTGCTGCCACTAATATGTAGTAAGGTTCTTTATGGAATAAAAAAAAATCCTTTGCAGCTGTATTAGTGCCGTAATTGGTAATCATATAAAAATAAGGTGACATCGTGATATAACACCGAAAATAAAGTTGTGATTAGACGTATTTAAAATGTTAGACATGATTTGAAAATGATAATTTAACTACACAACGATAAATCTCTGCAGATCTCGTGGGAATTTAGTCGGTAGAAATCAGTTAACATATGCACGCTTCTTTTCTCCCCGAAGTAATATACTCATAAACTGGATTATTGATCGGGAGAAAAGCAACATATGTTCCTCTGAGCAACTGAATGTTTGTATATTTATATATATATATATATATATATATATATATATATATATATATATATATATATATATATTTATCGTTTATACATACATATATATATATATTTACCGTTTATATATATATATATATATATATATATATATATATATACAGTAGCGTCCAAAACTAAGGGACAACATTTTAAAACCTAATATTTGTTAGAAATAACAACTGTGAAAAGCTGAAATTTTGACAACTGGTATTCGTTATCATCCATAATAACATACTAAAATTTGAATCATTTGCAAAGGATGAAAAAGAATTATAACAATTATTTATTTATTTTCAAATTTGGAACGTCCAAAAGTAAGGGACAAAATTGAGAAAAACAATGTAAACGGCAAAAAAAACAATAAAAATACATGTACAATCAATATTTAGTAAATGAGCCCTTGCTCTCAATGACAGCTGCACATCTTCGACTACAAGAACGAATCAGTTCATGACAATCCTCGATACTAATTTTAGACCATTCTTCTTGAAGCTTCACCCCAAATCCTCCATGTGAGTGGGATTTCTTTCCATAACTTTCACTCTAAGGTCTTCAAAAGATTTTCTATTGGATTTAAGTCAGGACTTTGCGGTGGCCAATCCATAATTTCCAAATCTTGCTCGCTAAGGTAACTCATTACCACCTTTGCCTTGTGACATGGGGCATTATCTTGCATAAAGGTAGCCCTATCGAAACCTGAATTCTGTATGATTGGCACAACAT
>CAHIKZ030000635.1:3975000-3987500 GCA_903632075.3 Acanthosepion pharaonis
TTGGATACTTGTTTTAAAGTTGTGAAACATGAATATTTCTGATTTATATCAGGATAAAACAAGCTTTCTTAGAGATGATCAGAACTATAAAGGCTACATTAATTGGTAAGAGGAGGTAGGTAGCAGTATAATTTTAGCCGTGTTTTAAATAATAGAAACCGGATTTTTACACCTGGCAAGGTTTGTCGGGGTATTTTCCATCTTTGACCTAAATGTTTACATTTTAGAGGTATTTTAATAATTTTGCTGTATTTAAAGTAAAGCTTACAGACCAAAACCTGTCAGTTGAATTTTGACAGCTTCTTTGCTCGCGGTTTTTACTCCCAGTAATCGCCGCTGATTAAATGAAACAAAAGGTAAATATTAGATATATTAGTTTTGTTGCATTTAATCTACAGCACATTAATAAAAGATGGCTGGAGGACAAATGTTTAAAAAAAAAGAATCCTATCTATGCCGAAGAAAAATATCCGAGAACCACTGAGCTATCGAATATATTTCAATTGATTGATTAACTCGTTTTCCACGGCTTCTCGATACTTCGCAGGTTATTTAAAGCCAGTAAATATTTTTAGATTGAAAGACTTTTTTTCTATAATAAGGATTTAGTCATATTATCGATTAACCGTTAGCTTGGGTAGAGAATAGGTGGATTCATATCTTTACCAAGATTCTTTGCATGAAAGTGAATATAACGATCCAAGAGGAAAATGGAACTCAGATATCCAATGAACAATTCCATTACACTAAACACATATCAAAGATTACAGCACTAGGTATTCCCAAACGGTTACCCATTCAGGTACTGACCAGGCCTGACGTTGATTAAATTCACTAATCGTACAAGAACAGATATTTCAACATGATATGGCCATAAGACTATATCATTGTTTATTCCTGTTTCCTTTTGCACTGCGAATATTGAATTCATCCCGTCCCTCCTATCCGAAGTCACTCTGACCACTAGTTTAAGCGTTGACATTTAAGGTGCAGTTTCTATACTCAAACTGGTGACAGATCAATGGCCGCCTACCAACCGTAGGATGCGTAAAAGCTCTCACCTTTCCGGAATCTCTTTCGATTACCCTCCTACATATTCGCCGTTAGGTCGATACCGCTGCCCGGGTTGTGTTCATCGCAGTGCCCGTGCGACTTCTTGGAACTATTTGAAACATGACATGGACCAGTACAGTTTCGCATCCTAGTTCACCTGGGTAAATCCGTGACGACCTCTTCGCCACATATGTAGTACCCTAACGATTCACCCCATAATATAAATTTAAATGAAATATTTTGAAGTTATTTTCGAGATGATAAGATTGGATCACACATAATTTACATTATTTACACACGGACAATGGTCTCTGTCTTTGTCTGTTTTTATCAGAGCGATTTGTTCATTCTGCTTTCTGACCATCATTGTGTGACTGCGAGTCAAAGTAACATTTAGGGAAATTCAAACTGAAAATCTTGCATATTCTACAGGAATAAATTATTCTAATTCTGCTGTCCTTGTCCAGAGATATTTTGTCTAGTTTTAAATTAGTTCTGGTCACTTATTAATCGCTCCGCTTTTATTGAATCCACTTCAGAAGGGGAGAGTATGGAAAAATATATAAATGATTGTAACTCAATAATAGCATATTTCAAACAATGTCATGTTTCCTATTTAATATAGACGATAATTTTAGCGATTTTATATGCTATATTTTTATTTTACTATTTTTTTTAAATCAGTAAAAAGAAAATAAATTAAGATTTTCACAGATTTCAAATTATATAACTTCTAAAGAAAACTGAAAACGGAACTTTTTTTTCAGAAACAGAAAACAAATTCTATACACAAAAGATTAGGATTGTTTAAAGTCGAGAGAACTTTACAGATTAATATTTCAGTAGAGCACGGCCGTTTTTTGCCTTTAACTGCAAAAATTTTGCTAACTGATCTGTGCAATAAGTTGCATCTGTGGATATAAAATCTTAATGTTTTGACACGTGCTGTATACGATAAGCGATGGAAATAAAAGATTGTATCAGAAAGAGAAGTTACTGGATAGAAAACGAATATAAAATCTATAGAAATAGTGACATAAACATGTGATAAAAAATACTTCATTATCCATCTATTTCCTTGTCTCCTTCACTCCTCTAACTCTCTCCTCCATTCTCTCGCTCTCTATATATATTATGTCTATCTATCTATCTATCTATCTATTTATATATATATATATATATATATATATATATATATATATATATATATATATAACGGCCAGGAAAGTTTTGTCAGCAATGCCGAATTTACTATTAAGGCTGGAGTAATAGTAGTGTCGTCTGTATAGATGCCAACTTGGGGACTCGTTATATCAGGAAGATCATTAATGGAGATCAGAAACAGTGTAGGACCCAGGATAGAGCCTTGGGTAACACTAGCGTTCGTATGAAAGAAACTGGAGGAGAACCCATTTAGGACGACCATAATTTTACGGTTTGACAAGAATTATTATATTAATTCAGATAATCGTCCTGTACTACCGTATCCCTGAAGCTTACAAAGGCAGGCAGGCAGGCCAAACGCTATCATAATCCTTAGGGATATCTAGAGCCACAGCTCGAGCTTCTCCGTTATTATCAATTGCTTGGTATACATATTCAGTTATTGCCGTGAGCACGTCGGCGGTAGACCGAGCAAAGCGGAAACCGTATTTTTTTTCAGAGAGTAGATCATGGGATGTAAGGTGCTTATCCACTTCGGCTTCGATTAAAGCCTCGAAGACACTACCAAAGAGAGATAGGAGATTGATAGTTTGGTACTTAAATGGGTCAGAATGTTATCTAGAGTTCTTACATACAGGGACAACAAATGAAGACTTCAGACAGGCTGGAAAGCAAGATTCAATGAGGCAATAGTTATATACTTTGGAGAAAAATTGCTCAAGCTCAGGAGCAAATTTCTTCAGGACTACGGCTGGTATCCCGTTCCCACCACTATCTTTATGGGTGTCTAATTTAGAGAGTATGTGTGTGTGTGTCTGTGTGCGTGTGAGGAAAGATCTTTGATTTTAAAGAGAAGAATTGACATAGATTTTTTGGCCTAGACTTTCGAGAAATTTTAATAAATTGTGTCCTTGAGAATGGCTCGAATATACATCCCTTTAATAGAGGAAATCAACATATAAAACTGTTATTACATATATATATATATATATATATATATATATATATATATATATATATATATATATATATCCGAATGTAATGAGAAAAAAAATAATATAGAGATTCTAACGTTCACAGCATTAATTCAAAAGGGGCTCAATACCGTTAGTAGAGCAATAATTGTTTATTTTTTTTTTTTCATATAGACAAAAATAATTTACTCACTACAAAGATGCAACTTAGTTTCGGTGCATTTAATTGCACCTTGACTGTTAGGAACCTAAATGTTTATGAACAATTTTTGAAACAAAGTTGCATCTTCGTAGTAAGTAAGTTGTTTTTATCTATATGAAAAAAATTTTACACACACACACACACACACACACACACATATATATATATATATATATATATATATATATATATATATATAAATTTGTGTAAACCTATCCATTCCAAAATTCTGATTAAATAAAATAAAAGAAATAATTATAATAATTTATAATAATATCATATTTAATTATGTACAGGTCTGTCATTTTCAGTAACCACCTCTAATTTGTGTTTCTTCACAGCCTGTTAAAATCCTTTTCGATGGACACAGGTTTTACTCCTTAGGCAATCATTTCTCTTTTCGATTTATGATAGCTCAAGTATATTTGCGCGTAAGTCAATGTTATGAAACCAACTGGAATTCGAACACTAAACTCTGATTTTTAATTCCGAGCAGTTATTTATTACACCAGTCTCACATTCCTCACCTCGTCGTTTGTAGCGGTCACTTCGATGATTGAAGGGTGAGTGCTATGTTCGTACGTCGTAAGCTTTATTTTAGCTGGTTAAAAAAAGTCAGTAATATGAAGAAATCCCTTTATTTATATTTTTCTTACGTTTCATTTCAAATTTCGGACAAAAAATAAAAAGAAGGAATACACTTAAATGAATTCTGAAAGAAGAACACTCATTATGTGTCTACAAGTTCATAAAATATATTTTAATACTGCGTCTATTTTCATTGTTTTTTTTTTGTTTTGTTTCTTTAATAAACCAATTATTTTCTAGAAGCAAATTTTTATAGTCATGCTGGCAGGAAGCTATCCCAATATTTCTATGACAATCTTTGCCAATTTAAAAATATTCATCCGTATTTTGTTTCAAATACAACGCTCCTACCGCTAACATTTTCCCATATACATATAATCATAATATTTTACTTTCATATTATATTAATTTTTCGACATAAATTCTTCGGTTAGAATCTTTATTTTTGTTCAGTAAGTCAGTTATTGTTTATTAAAATGTTAATTCGGCCTCTCCACAAGGTTAAAGGAGCTTCAGTTTTCAAGGGGAAAATATTTGCACGTGTCCAAATTTTGAAATTAAATTGTAAATCTTCACTAATATTTTAATACAGTTCCTTGCTCAAAATGCCAGATAAAAATCTTTATCCAAATATCAAACATATTTGCATAATGTTGTGGTTTCCGAGATGAAATTCGGTCTCCAATGAATGACAAACACAAGAATTAAATATAAGAAATAAAATGTATTTACACAATAATACAATGGGTAATACTGTTAGTAAATCCAGGAACGCGGTTAGTAGCAATAACATATAGATATATACAGTCTCGAAGTAGGACTTCCTTAGAGTCTACGTGCTTGTAACTGTGACTTCTACAAGCGGTTACCTCACACTATTACTCTACCTCCAACTCAATCACAATCTCAGTCTCAGTCTCAGTCACAGTCACAGTCTCAGTCTTCTTACTATCTCTATCCACTCTCACTGACTGACTGTCTAACTCCGGGTATTTAACGGCAGCAGTCCAAGTAACACTGGTAGAGTCCACTTATATGAAAAGGGGAGGACCCCATAACACATAATAAAACGATTATAACAGGAGAATGAGACATTTTTAAAACTTTTTCTTCAATATGAAAGAGAATTTTTATTTTGCCCATTCTGATTATTCTACGAATAATTTTCTCTTGCAACATTCACATAATTATGTCGAACAAGAAACTTTATAGAATCACTAATTTACATCCAACGATTTTACTCAAAAATAATTCCTATAAATTTTACTAAACTTATTACGAATGGCCATGATTTTTTTTTTTTACATACAATTATCAAAAAGAATTTTTATTTGTTTTTTATTCAATTCGTGGTAACATTATTATACCACTAACTGATCTATTACGAATTTATTTTATTTCTTAGAGTAGAAAAGTAAGTAATTTAATCATTTTTTTTTTGGTATTAGTAACAACAAAGAAAAGAGTACTGAAGTGTTACGTTATATCAGTCTTCCTATATGGCAGTGGATGCTGGACAATCTCATCACTGATGAAGAAAAGACTTGAATCAACAGAGAAGTGATTCTACAGAAAGATGCTGAAAATGCTATAAACCGAACATTTTTAGACAAAGTTTTAGACGAAATAGAAGCAAAAAAAGACACTTAAAATTAACACCTGGAAGATAAATCACAAAGGTATCTAATGATGGAAGAGGGCCTGAAAAAATCTGATACTCACTGGATATATGGAATGTAATTGAGAAAGAAAAAGTAACTCATAACCGAAGTGACGAGTTTTTGTAAATGGATTCTGATCGGGGTATGAGCGAGTTAATGAAAAGACAAAAGATATTAAGAGTTTCGAAAAACAGAGAATTGTGAAAAAAACACGATCACCAAGGCCCTGAGGGATGTGGCACATAGAAGACGATTAATATATATTTATTCGCCTTCATGACTTTCGAAAGGGATTTTTTTCAGTGTAACACTCTTTATATTCAACCAAAACATTTAACTTCCATCATCAGTAAGACGTGCAGTACAATGCAAAGATTGTTAAAGCTTCACACATTTCTGACAGAGCTGGTCTCCTGCCCCCACCCTGTTTATATAGTACGCCCCACGAATCTATGATACGGGGTACCCACCCTACATCGTAATTTTCGTAAGTGTATTATTATAAAATACAATGTACCATAATTCAATATAAGTGAATAATTCAACTAGAAAATTTGAAAATAATTACCATGTATCTAAATATAAATTAGGGACATGTCATAATAAATCATTTCATCTTAAATCAACAATATTTTGTTGCAATTCTTAACATCATCATTAAATTGTTCTTAATAAAATTTCAAATAATTATTATACATTTAACATCATGGATAAAATGTAGGGAATTTTATACAGTGTTCTCTGAGGCTCATCACGTGCAAATCAAATTCACGTATATAGTAAAAAATTAAAAAAAAAACACCGGAATGACGTCAAAATCCGCGAAAATTTTGAATGCTTTAATATTCAATTGTTCTTAATTCAATTTCTAAGTTATATATTTTTAGGTAAAAACTAAGCAGTTGTTTATAAGATAGCGATGCTCAGTGAGCACTGCCAGGAATCCCCTCAATCCGGCTTTAAATGCCATGGAAAGAAGCGGGTAGTACGCACCGGTCTTGATTTTTGTCAGTGATAAAATTTGCTGTTTCCATGCAGGAACATTTCGTGTTAGTGCCGGTTAACATATATAAAAAAAAATATATTTTTTTTTTTTTTTTTTTTGGTGGGGGGAATAGACTTCTCAGTTTCAATGTTAAAGATTTTTTTACGTAATACCCGTGAGGGTGCCCATTCAATAATTTCTTTTTAAATTTGGTACTATGAATATTTAGTAATTTGATTATATCATGAATGTCTCATTTACTTATATGCGCAAAATATTTTTGTTGTGACTGCTGATTGACGTCTGAACATAAGACTCAAAACAGGGAAATTTCGATGTGATGAAATGGTTAGTAAGCTTGTCTCGCTAGATCAATTAGGACTGCATAATATGTTCGATAGTCACTGGGTACCCTATAATTTCTGTCTTGTGCCACATCTAAGCGACGCTTTGAAAATCATTTGTGCACTTCGACGTGGTATATTTGCTATCAACATTGTCACGCTTGAAACATTATAACTGAATTGTGAATTCGATTCACACTGTGTGCCCCATACTTTAATCTGAATTTATTTCTTAAGAAACTTCAAAACTCATTTGTTTTTTGTTTTTTTTTCTTTATCCCGATTCTGTTGTGGGGATATGAACAAATAGATGATAGCGATTTATTTATTTTTGTAAATAGTACTGTAGAATGTGCTTTCATCATTTCCTAGTTTAATGGTAGTGGTGGTTTTAGTAATAGATTTGGGAATTTAGTTACTGTAATTAATCATTCATAATTTGTATTTGTGCGTAATAGGAATCCCTAAGTTTGGGCTACAGGCTTTTGGAGTGGTACTATCTTTTGATGTATTTTTAGAATTTTTAGCAGCAACATTTAATATAAATTTATCATGAGTTCAACCATTTCCGGTTCATATTAAATGAAGATAATAATTTATCAAGTTTACCTTATGTTTTAAATCACAAGATTTACACACTACTTCGGACAGATGCATGGGTATGGTAATACGAAAATGATCGATTGATTAAATTCTTTTTTACGGTCTATCAACCTTTTGCATATTATTTAATGCCAGAAAATATTTTATTAGACTGTTAGAATATTTTAAAGAAAATGAAGATTTACTGATAAATATCCTATTAAATGACACAGGTGTGTGGAGAAGAGGTGAATTTTATTGATATCAGTGCCTGTTAATGTCTTGTTTAATGAGAAAAAACAACTGAAAGATGCTATAGTAATTGTTTCTACAGTTATTATCTGGACGATTATCACCTAAATCGAACTGATCCTTACAAGAAATATGTCCAACGATCCTGATGAAGGAAGTCTATGAGCGAAACCAAAAACCTGAGGACTTGATGAATGACTTTTTTTAGGTGAAAGCTGACAGGACAAAGAACGTTTTTACCTCGAACAGTGATCACCAGCAGCCGTGTTACCTCCTAACAGTGATCACCAGCCGCCGAAAACAGAGAACCGCTTGAAAGTGAGGCGCACAATTGATTAAATATATCGCCTCCTCATCTCGCCTCGCCAGTCTATAGCAGAAAAAATAAGAGAATAAAATTTGCCTGCTTCAATTTCGTCACATGGCTTTATTTTTTGGGTAACGGTCTGAACGAAGAGTTATTTTTTTAGCCGCAAGCATTTGACGGGAAGAATCTGTACTCTGAGCACGAACCTAGAGTTTGGTCTGAGCTGAAACGCTATAGATTCTTACCTTATCTAAGGGTATTTGCGCGTCTGTGAATATAACAAACCCGGTAGGAATTGCTTCTCGGCTCACAGATTTCCAACTCCGTGCCATTATACATTACATCAAACGCTCATCCAAGATTAAAGCACCTGGTATTCTCAAGCGGTCCCCCATCTCGGTACAGATCTAGGTTTTCGTTGTTTAACTTCGGTGATTGTACGAGACTCGTTGTTTGAACGTGTTATGTCCAGTGCCCTAAAAAATGCATGACGCTCACCAATGGACTTCGTAGGGAATGAGGTTAGTTCGCTATAATGAGTGTGACAGAGCTAGTCTTAGACGTAAAGGTTAGAACAGGTGGAATTAATGAAAGCAGTTCGACTGATCACTTTCCAAGGAAATAGGGACAGAGTAGCTAGAGGCTAGCAACGTTCTGTCTGTGGGAAAGGGATTTGTAAAGTGGAAAATAATTAAACCTCCACAGAACCATGGACACGGATTTGAGCTATATCGAAACTGTAAAGTGAAGACAGTGCAGCACCTGGCCAGTTATGTCAGAAGTACTTCATTTCCCCCCGAATCTAGTTCTTGTATATTTTCCAAGTATATTTAGCGATGGATTCTTACGAGTTTTTCCTGAGGTCTGGATTGAGCTTAAGTCTTAATCGGCGCTCAAGACACCTGCTCATCGCAATAGGCGAAAATTCAAGGTTCGCACGGTGTTCATCTCACGACACTTGTTAGGCTTTTCAGGCAATGAATGTGACCGTCTATTTGATCTGTTAGTGCAAGATCATTGGTGAGATCAGCTGCCAGGCATATACCGTTGTATCATCAGTATCTGAAGAGACAGAGTGTTTTGTTTAAATAAGAAATGTTAAGACACATATAGAAAGTAAAATGTAGTTTATTACCTAGAATAATATGATACACGGTTGAAAACAGAGACAAATACACATTTAATCGTTGATTCCTCACTATTTACCCGAGGCCTCCACACAAGTTTGGATGTAGCACAAGGCTGGGTTTTAATGTTTGGTATTCCGAGCGCGTACACCCAGGAAAGTTTTCCCCGTATATCCCGTATACACGTAGTCAGGTGGCTGTATATCTTCCCCAGCCTCGTCTGAATTCCTCTTCGCCCTATCCTATGGCAGAGAGTCAACCATCAGTTTAACGATTAACCGATAGGTCATCAGTATTTACCTGAGATTTGACACAAGACCGTTTTTTATGTGGGGCGTTTGAGCCCGTAGACTCAGGCAAAAATGTCAGTAGACGCCGTATACACGGGTTCGGGTAGCAGTCTACCTCCCCAGAGGAGACTCAGCCCGTAGCTATAGCCTCGTCTGAGTTCCTCTCCGTCCGACGCAGAAAGTCGTCAAGCAGAGTAACGATTAATCATAAGCTCATCTCCCTCAGTTAGAGAGACTGCGATTTAAATAGTCTTAGACTAGTCTATCTTGTGGTGGTGTTCAGCTACTCCATAACACAAAGAAAGAAAATTTAAATCTATAAGAAAAATATCAGAGTAAAAGTCATCTCGACAAAAAAAATCAGTAGAGAAATTATATATATATATATATATATATATATATATATATATATATATATATATATATTTAATAATTCTAGCAAGAGGGCTATTTGAAAAAGAAAATAGGGCGTGGGTTTTGTGTCAGTTCTAAAAGTTGAAACAGGATAATAATAAAACTTGTAGAATGAAACACATACGTTATCAAACAAACATAATTGCGTTTATGTGCACATAAACACACAAGAAGTCTCATTTACCCCGCTCACAAAGAACTGCAGGCATACACGTACGTAGAAACACGCAATCATACAGCTAAATAACGTTGAAACACTGGTCACCTACGATTACTGAAGTTAAGCAACGTCGAGCCTGGTAAGTACCTTCATCGGTGACTGCTTGGTAATACCAGATGATATAATATTGGATGTGTGACTGGTGTAATGTATAATGGCTCGGGTTTTTTAATCGGATCGTCGAATTCCAGTTTCCGTTAAGTTATTCATAACCACTCACGCCTAAATACAATTGAGAAAAGTATGAACTCCGTTCCACCCCCATCCTAACCAGTATGACTGGGCTATTATTATCTTTAAAAAGAATACTTATGATATAAAAATATTTTCTGGCTTTAAAGAAACTTCAAATGTTTCATAAGCTGTAAAAATTGAATCAATTAGACACAGACATATATTCGCATATATGAAAATCAACTAAATCCCCTTACACATCAAGTATTAAAATTGCGCTGTGCTAATTTGTTTCGTATGATATCGTTTTTAATATTTTGGTTCTTTGAAAAAAATGATAGAAATGTAATTACAACGTATCATTCTATTAGTCTTGATTTAAAACTTATATTCTTTATCAAGACGAAACGTTCTTCTACATATACAAACATACAGAAATACGTATAATTTTGTCATATTTTAGCAAAATGTGCACCGATTCTTCGGTGTCATGCAGCTATTATATGAAAAGTGATCAGTCAGTTATGTGTTATGCGTGATACTCGTTTAGGCGATCATGTATCTTTCGATACATGATTGACGAGGTAGTTTTTTGTTTTCCCGCAATATGATGCCATTTCTTTCTACGGTAGACCAGTAGCCATCCAAGGCTATAGAACCCAATCTGTCTTGCTATTTACCCATAGCTGCGGGAGGGGCAAGAGGATTCCTATCTTTCCCAAGGGTATTAACACGAGAGCGAATGTAATGGATTTGCTTCGAATTCGAACTCTGATTCCTCAGTGCGAGCTGCTATACATTGCTCCTGAAAATGGACACATTTCTAAAAACAAACATTTATACAACGATTTCACGAGATACGTGCACATTTCTTTTGCGATATTATTCAAATATTACTACCGACAAAAAGCATTTTTGAAGGCAGAGTTAAAAATGCAATCATGCCATTGCAATTTTCTTTTTATGCATTTTCATGTAGGGAAAATGAAGACCCATTCAAAAAAGAAATCCTTCAATTGCGCGGGATGATATTTGATATTAATTTTTTTTCTTAATAATTGCTGGTCTATTTTATATTAACGCCAAGACTATTTCCTTTCGGTTGTTCATTCAATTTGCTGTAGAATTAATGAAATTTCTATCGCATTCATTTTCTTAGCCACAGAGAGATTATTATCAATGGGACACGATATAAATCGTTGCCAAAAAATGATAAAAATTATCACTGTGAGAAAGACTTTATTTTCTTCATATTTTGTTTCTTTCATTCAGAGACTAAAACTTTCAACCTATTTTCCGAACCGCTCAGAAATCTACTAACCAAGAGATCTTCCTTGATGACTTGTGTTTCTTCAGAATGTGGACTTTCATCCTCTCTTTCTTTGCTCAAAACAATTATCCTCTTCTCCTGTCTCACAGTAATTTTCTCTAGTATATTTACACTAACACGCTAGGTAACTTTCTCTTCGTCTATCGGGTATTCATTATGCCCTGTCAACGTCAAGTGTCATTTGTTTCTCTTGCTCTCTATATGTCCCTGCAAGAATTAAATTCTCCAAACCCATTTTCCTCAATATGTGTCCGAGAAATTTAGCGTGGCACTAATTCTAGACACATGTGTTCTTTTTGTTCTTTTGTCTATATTGATGGGATTACGTATCCTAACTAGTTACATAATTCATACTGATCCAGTAAGTGACTTGATCTAAAAACTTGTGAGTTTTATCACTGGCATCATCGGGGAGAAGAAACACTCAGAGTTATCAAGGTGGATGAAATAAAACTAAGGTATTCAAATGCATAGTAGATGGAATTAGAATTTGTCTATCACCGAGTACTAAATAAAGGGTTCAGTTCGAAATTCTAAGAAATAACACCTTAAGAAGGCGTAAACGGCCGGAACGTCAAGAAACGTCAACGTAAAGATGAGGATCACGGTCCGAACATTGTAAATAGTGCAAATTGTGTCCTTCTTGTTTCCATTTTTCTTTTAAATTCCTCGTTGCTTATATGCTAACTCTATGGTATTCTCGGGATCCTTGTATAGAAAAACATTTCTGTTGTCTGAAGTCTCATCTATTTATCGGGGATGTAGTACCTTATGTTATGAACGATTTAAAGAATAACTTTTCTTACATTGTAATATTAAATTCAATATGTGGT
>CAHIKZ030000635.1:3992500-4062500 GCA_903632075.3 Acanthosepion pharaonis
TGACCTTAGGTCTTTGATCCAGAAGGAAATGAATATACACCAAACATGATAGGAAATTACAACAACAACAGTAATAATAATAATAATAACCTTCTGCAAATCGAATTAATAAATATGTGCAAACTCTATTCACCGATTATCCCTGTTGTGATAGGTCACAGCGTATGATAATAGCTGACCCAAAATAATGTGAGTAACATTCTTAAATACATCAGTATCGCAGATTTAATAAAAGATTAGTTTATGCAGAACTGCTTATATCATGTGCAAACCCTTCATGTAAAAGAAACAGTCCAAATGTGCTTAGATAACTATCATACACTGATCGGGGGAGATTGATGGTAATTATGCATCTACAATTACTCTTCGGAAAGATGATAATAATAATAATAATAATAATAATAATAATAATAATAATAATAATAATAATTATGACGACGACGATAATAATAATAATAATAATAATAATAATAATAATAATAATAAAAAGAAGAAGAAGAAGAATATACGCTAAGAGGGTGCATAGACGATTTTACCAAGAAGCTTAGCAGGAAATTTAATTTCCTGAAGGTATTAACATGTACGTATCTTGTCTTGATGAATTAAGATGGGCTACATTAAATATCCTATTCATTGATACAGATTTTGCTTGTCCGTTGGCTGAAAACCACTTCGCCATGCTCTCTAAGGACAAACGCGCTGATCATATCTGCTCATGAACAAGAACGGCGAGGTGGGGGGAGGTCATCATTGTCATAATGTTGAGAGTGATTTTGTTAAGTTTGAAGAAGCAGTCAAAGCGATTTGATAGTCATACCTAGAAATTTAGGAACGCCCTTAATCAACTGACTAAAATGCATTTTTAACTAACACCTGCAAGCTTATATGCTGAGGTTTTTTTTTTCAGTGGCAATCATCATATCACGTACACTGGGCTGTGACAGCGATGGCTGTGTCTCGTTCACCATTCTTAGATATCATGATAGGTATATTGGGATTGGTATTTTTGCATTCAGTCGTCAGATGGAGTATTGCTCTCTTACTCAATAATAATAATAATAATAATAATAATATGCTTGCTAACTAGGAATTATCAAGCACATATACTAAAATATTGTGTCAGCCCAAAATGCAGATTCTGTGATAAATATCCAGAAACGATTGATCATCTTGTATCAGGTTGCACGATGTTGGCACCCACTGAATATAAAACCTGACATGACAGAGTGGGCCAATATCTGCACTGGAAAATCTACAACTTCTACGGGAAGGAAACTGAAAGAAACTGGTATGAACACCACCCAGACCCGGTTACGGAGATAGGACATGTTTCAATTCGATGGGACTACACAATACACACTGACAGAACAATCAAGGCCAACCGCCCAGATATTGTTATTAAAGACCACAAACAAAAACGGTGTCTCCTTATTGATATGGCAGTCCCTGCTGACTGCAATGTATCTTTGAAGATATTCAAAAAGCTGTCAAAATACAAAGACCTTGAAACAGAAATCTCGAAAATGTGGCATATGGGAACATCAACAATCCCTGTTGTAGTTAGAGCTGTAGGACTGGTTGGAAAAGATTGCAGTAGACTAATTGAAGGGATTCCTGGAAGTCCATGCCTCAAGGAGATACATTTTTTTTTGTCAGTGGAAAGTGTCATGTTGCCATTTCTAACATTAGGTCCCTGGGCGGGACCCGGAAAGAAATGTGTAAACGCCAGAAATCAAAGAAAATAAAAATAATAATAATAATAATAATAATAATAATAATAATAATAGATAATAACGCTGTTTAAGAAAAGAAAATAAACTTTTTGACAATGTTCAACAATATTACGGCATTATGTCTGTCTTCAAATTATGTTCAACAATTGTCTTCAGGTAATAAAAATATAAAAAAATATATGTCTATGTACAATGTTTGCACGTCTTGTTGCGCTGGTAATCAACGCGTCGAAACGAATGAAAGGCAGCCAGTGTTCATGGCATGCAACTGAAACGTGCGTAATGTGGTGATCGTGCTCGTCTGGAAATAGTTGATTAGTTACTGTTATCTAAGGATAAAGTGTCGCTGCCGAGACGTGAGTTTGAACATAGATCGCCAGTGAGCAAACGCAGGCGATTCCATTATTGAATTAAATAGACCATGTGACTATAGAGGAAACGCATTTATAGGAGGCCGCGTGACGTCGAGATTGATCGTTATTGCTAGTCTGTCCTCTGTTACTATTCGGATCGTTAATTTATACTCTATTCATTATACCATTTCCCTATACGGATCACTACACGGGTTACTACTCGAGCGTGTATTACCCAGCAAATACTATGAGTGCGAGTGATATTCAAAGGCATCTGACACTAGTATTGTTCAACAGAGTTCCTATAGTTGCAACTGTGATTACAATGTTTCTTCTACAACGAGCATTATGAAAGTGACAACGAGTATTCTTTGGCTTCACAAAAGTTACTAAGAGGAATTATCATCTGCCTATATTTCTGAGATGAGGTATTTACATTATTTACACTGTTCGATCTGTTGTCCTCATCTTTGTTGTCATATCCACGACGTTTCGGCCGTTGTATGCACTGGCCTTCTTCAGGTGATATACGTTGGAATTTCGAACTAAAGCAATTTAGTCCAGGCGGTGGGGGTAGATTGTTCTAGTCCCAGGTTCCATGCAGTTTCTGGATGTCTCAGTTTGAGTTAATTTCATTTAGTCACTCAAAACTACAAGTTTATGCTCACCTCAACTATGGCCATATAGAGGGAAAAGAGAGATCACCGCCTTCTGTGGGATAAGACTGAAAGACAGAGAACATCTCGGGAAAATAAGAAAACTATGCCCCAAACCACCTAATCTTTCCAAGTAGAGACATTAATAAAAATAAATAAATAAATAACCAATAACAAAAATTGTAATGTGAGTTCTGGTAAAAAAGTAATTACTAAGACATTAGGTCTATAAGCCCCCCAAAATTCATTCAATGATGTCTCGAAACATGTGGTCTAGTAAATTTGTTGGTTGAATTAACTCAACATCATATATATATATATATATATATATATATATATATATATATATATATATATATATATATATATATATATATATATATATATATGTTAAGAAATGGACAAGGTCTGACAATTTATTTATTAAAAGACTTTTTTTATGTTTAACGTTGTTATTTATAGATGTTTTATTTAAAAATTTACTGGATGATAAATTTCATAGAAAATTTCCAGCCTCAAAGAACGAATATTTTCTATGAAAATTTCCTGACAAAGGAACGGTAAATGTTATTTAAAATACTGTTTATCATAAAACAGAGCATTTGCTTAAATACTTGTATCTATAAATAACAACGTTAAACATAAAAGTGTTTTTTTATATATATATATATATATATATATATATATATATATATATATATATATATATATATATATATATTGATATAATGGAATATGCGTACACCTGTGTTCCCCCCTCACTGGAATATGATTGGCTGGTGTCCGTCATAAATACCGACGGATGTGTAGTAGAGTCTGAAGAGCCTTAGTCTGAAAGCAAAGTCTATAACGACGCCCATTGGACTACGCCATTGATCTACACTTCTTACCTGCGACTACGACGCGTACCAGTCGATTACTGCTACCCTATTCTACTTGGTTATAGTAGACAAAACCACTTAGCTACTTCGTTCAAATATATCCCTTTCCGGGACATATCATATATATATATATATATATATATATATATATATGTGTGTGTGTGTGTGTGTGTGTGTGTGTGTGTGTGTGTGTGTGTGTATGTATATGTGTGTGCGTGTGTGAGTGTATTATGAAGTTAACTATGTCCGACAATTATTTTAATATATATATATTTTTGTTCATGCATCATTTTTATAGATATAAATTATTTAAGTAAATGCTCCGTTTATAATAAACAGTATTAACTACATTTACCGGCCTGCTGAATATCCGAGAAATTTCAATGGAAATATGTCCTCCGACAGATTATTCTTTTAGATTTCTCGAACTTTCAGGCCAGGAAATGTAGTTAATTCTATTTATTACAAGGAGAACTTTTATTAAATATTTCATATCTGAAAAAATGATATATAAACAATATATATATAAACTATATGCTGCCTATTATGTTTATAAAAACTATCGATCAGTAGTACAAAAAAAAAATCCTATAAAAAAACTACTACTAAGACATTACACTATATTAATTGAACTATATACTTAGTTCATGACATATTAACTGAATACACTTGTAAAAATAGAATACGTTGATTTACCACATCACAAGAAAAGTTCAAATAAAATTCTCACTTAGAATTTTGAAAAACTTAGCGTTGCGTCTTTGCATGTTCCGAGATTGTACACAATCGTCAATAATCGAAGATATTAAAAAAAACATCTTTCGGTCGACAAACAATTATTTCGCCTTCAAGTTTTTGATTTTAAAAGGAAAACATATGCCTGACGATGAATAAAAGATTATTCGAATGTACTTGCTTTTTAAAAACATATAAACTGGAAACAACAGTTTTATAAATGAGGATCACGTCACTCTATGAATTAGCTGTATTTTAATGCATACATTACACTACTAGCGATGGATATCGTCAATAATAGCATTAATATTGCCGATTGATTCTATGTGTGATTATACCTTTGTATATAATATATATATATATATATATATATATATATATATATATATATATATATGTGTGTGTGTGTGTGTGTGTGTGTGTGTGTGTGTGTGTGTGTGTGTGTAAAGAGAGAGAGACGTGAATATCTTACAGTATATGAGTATTTCTTTTATTTTTCTTAAGTATACAAGAGATAGCTCACAATTCAGATGAGGTGAATAACCATAAACTCAGTTACTGAGAAGAAAACCTTTAATCACAGCATGCCATTGCTGTCGTTTTATTTATCTCACTGGTTGTTTCAAAATGCGAAAAGCTGACTGTTCAAAGCGCAACTTTACACTTAATTTAACATTTGACAATAAACACACAAACACGTACTTCCCCTGGGAGAGGTCAAATGCTCATTATAGGAGGTAAGGGAGAAGATTCGTAGGGAGTTGAAATTTGTTATTTTCTCAAGCTAAGCGAAGCGTAGGAAATAACCCTCACTAGATACATTTAGACAGAAGTGTCAATTGCGTCAGTGGCATATGGAAACTCATCACCAAAATTCTAAATTGCTATGTTTCTTTGAAAAAGACACGATAAAAACATTTTCATAGACAGAAGCGAAGAGCAGTATAACCGTTTGAAAAAAAAAAAAAAGAATACATCCCAATTTTCCTTTTCTTTCTAATAATTTGAATAATCGATTGTGTAGTTTCAAATCTTCTTTTTTAATGGAAGGGTACTAAAATTCTTTATGGCGATGATTAGGAAGAATACAAATGGCTGAAAAGTGGAAGGATTATTTTTTTTCGAAATGTTCAATAATTCAGTTCCATCTGTTTATTATTCATATCATTTTTGCCTTAAGATTCCACGAAAGGCGGAGTATATGAAACGACTAAAAAAGGAAAACAAAAAAAAATCACTATTTATTTTTTTTTAAATATGGAACAGTGGGGTACAGTTAAATCTTGAGAAAAGCAATTAAAATAATTCGTTTCCAACGAAATATTCTCTTCTAGAGCAACATTATTCATGGGATTTTTGTTTCTCTTATCTCTTTTAAATTCCCTGTTTTTTTTCCTCTATGGCGGGATCGTTATTCTTCGGTTTTCTCTGATTCTTAATTTTTCTCGCCGCAGCATTTCTCTTATTTGTGCCTGTAACAAACACTTTGCATCTAAATATTTTATTCATCAGATTATGATTCATAAATCCTAAATGAAAAGAAAGAGTGACAAAGAAAAGTAGAAAAATCCACACTGATTCCCTACAAAAACTGCCGAATGAGGTCACCTGAAATTCCATCAGCGTTAATTAAAAGACTTCCAGCATTCAATCACCACACACACACACATATATATATATATACACATGCACACGCATGTATACGCACACACTCAAACACACACACATATATATGGTTTTGTGTATATATATATATATATATATATATATTTATAAACGTGCAATCAATTTACAAATACATGAATTATTCACACAAAACTAATGCAAAGGTTAATGATTTAAATGGCGAGACATCCATCATCGCAAACAATTCAAATAGTACACAAAAACCTCCATTATGAATGATTTGATCCTTGTTTATATAAATTTCTGCCGTATTAGTTGTTATTTTTACTACAAGCTTTCGTCTGTTCCTACAGACATCTTCAGGTATATAATAGATGTTGTTCTTGTTTTTTTTTCTCTTAGTAATAGCATTTCGGATACAATAACACATATATTTTCGATGTCCTCTTATTACTAAGAGAAAAAAAAAACAAGAGCAACATCTATTATATACCTGAAGATGTCTGTAGGAACAGACGAAAGCTTGTAGTAAAAATAACAACTAATACGGCAGAAATTTATATAAACTAGGATCAATTCATTCATAACGGATCTGGAGGTTTTTGTGTACTATTTGAATTGTTTGCGATGATGGATGTCTCGCCATTTAAATCATTAACCTTTGCATTAGTTTTGTGTGAATAATTCATGTATATATATATATATATATATATGTGTGTGTGTGTCTGTGTGTGTGTGTTTGTCTGTGTGTGTGTGTATTTAGGCAGCAATCCTTCTTTAATGCACATTTCGTTGAATAAGGCAGACAATGCACTTTTATTTAGTTTTTATACAATTTTTCATGCGATCTAGTAATTTTTCTTTTCGGACAATAAATTATATAAAAACTTTCCGAATGTTCTTTTTATCTGAGGGCTTTCGGTTATACATTTAGTCATGTTAAGTATTAAATATTTTAACTGTTAAATAAGAAATAGTTTGTTGCATGTATTTTTTTATAAAATGTTTTAATTTTTCAAAACACTGTTTATTTCTCATTTAACAGTTAAAATATATAATCTTGGAAAATGGCTAAATTTATAGCCGAACACGCTCGGATAAAAACTACATTCGGACAGATTTTATATAATTTATCATCGGAAAAAATTAGATCTCATGTGAAATTGTATAAAAAACTAAATAAAAGCCCCTTGTCTGTTATATATACATATATATAGTGGCGGCTATATATATATATATATATATATATATATATATATATATATATATATATATATATAGTCGCCTGACAGAGAAAGAGGAAATTTTAACGATTATCTATATATATATATATATATATATATAGAAGAGGAAATTTTAACGATTATATATATATATATATATATATATATATATATATATATAATCGTTAAAATTTCTCTTTTATATATATATATATATATATATATATATATATATATATATATATATATAAAAAGTTTCAAATTAAAAATTATAATGTTTTATTTTATGAAAGTATTTATTTATTTATATATATATTTGATATTTCAAATTGTCCTCAATTTTTCATCAGAAATAACTGTTTGTTACAAATAAATTAAAATTACTGTTTGTTGGCAAGTAGCGTCCTTCGCGAGACGCGGACGTCACGTGATATGGAACGTCACTGTTCAGATATTCTAACTTAAATCTAACTGTCATAAATATTTAAAAAAATATTTTTTACTATATCTAAAGAAATTGCTTAGCTATTGAAATATTTATAAAGATTTAAAACACCTAAGTCCCTATTCAACCCTAATTTATGTGTATTTAATTTTAAAATCCAATATGTTTTTTTTTTTCTGCGTGTGAATGTGGAAGTAAAATCGGAATCTATTAATAAACATTTGCAGTTTTCTAATGTGTGTCCTGATTGATTGTAGTGTTTAGCTATGGGGAATAAGGGTTGTTTTGACGTATTGTTTGTTTATGGTTATTAAAACGAAATCTAAAATTGTTTCCAGACTCACCAATATATCCACTATTAGAACATAAGTTGCAGAATAAATAATAGATTACGTTATGGGTATCGCAGGTGAGGTTAGGTGGCTGTATCCTGATATTGGTGTTGGGTACGTAATATATATATATATATATATATATATATATATATATATATATATATATATATATATATAATCGTTAAAATTTCCTCTTTCTCTGTCGGGCGACTATAGCTTAGGGTTAGGATCTCTGACTGATGCCAAATCTGTCGAGTTTCGATCTTGGCTTGAAACAATCAAACCTCTAGCTAAATGGATCTGTTATGAAACAGCGAAAAGGCTTGTGTTTGGATGATTATATATATATATATATATATATATATATATATATATATATATATATATATATATATATATATATATATATATATGTGCATTTAAATTTTTACAGACTGTAGATATCAGGGAAAAACGAGAACGGAAGTGTTTTTCCACAGGTGCATAGTGCCAGGAAAGGAAATGTTGAAGTGGCGGCTACACTTAGTTATCTCGACAGTAAAAAGATGAGACCTAGATGCCAATCTAGTAACACGATTAAATTCATGTCTTCGGGTACCAGAGAAAATTGCTCGTAAGTAGAGTTGCTATAAAAATGTTAGTATAAAAGGAAGAATGAGGCCACGTATAGAAGGTGAGAAAGGGACTGAAGTCGAGATGCCTGGTCAAGGTCGATTACCTTACAGATGTCTCTTTGGATTCGTCAAGAACCTCGAGACGTACAACAAGAGAACCAGACCAGATCTAGCAGCATTATTGTATATACGAACGAACGGTAGATTTACAAATGTGCAGTATAGATACTGACGAGAAAAATGTTCTAGCAAGTCACAATGAACCAAATTCTCTAGTAACAGATCTAGCAATTTATTTTCTACTTCATATCAGCAGATCCTGTTATGCCGCGAAGGCGAATGGTTACAATTTTCTGGAGGTTAGCATCAGCCATGCTGTCTGGAGACAAGAAGCGGTATCTCAGATTATTAATAGAGATCATTTTCGTTTTGGAGGCGTTAAAATTAACATACCGTACATTTCCCCTATTTTAACAGCAGATTATATGTCATTTTTGACATCAAATGCTAGTTTGACCTAATCAAATCGATCAGATTTAATATTGAGATAAAATTAAATAATTGTGCCTTTTCGCGTTGAGAACTGAAGTCTATCAAGAAGGTAATTGGTGAAAATTAGGAACAATGTAGGTCCAAGCATAGAGCTATCGGGAACATGATCGTAAAGAGTGGGATGACGTCATCGATCCGCTTTTCTAGTATTTTCACGCAGATTTAGGAAAACGATTTTTCTGTTTAGATTATGCAGATTCTGGCATCTGACCTCATATATTTCCATATCAGTTTAAATGGTAATTATTGAAATGATCGCTGTCCTGTACCTCGAAACAGAGATAGCAATCTGCGCTTTAAAAATCAAACTGAGATATTTTTTATGATGACTATCTACTGACTTGCAAAATTGTTTTGATCTTTTTATACATATTTATACTTAGACCCGCTTGTTAGCACCCCGTAACCTCGAGTCATATAATTTATGACTTTAAGCGCAGTATTAGTTTAAGGAAAACGTCTCATGCTGCAACTGAAATTCGTACATTTAAGTGTAAGTTCTATGCTAACAGTGCCTTCTCTCACACTTTACGATAGTAGATATCTCTTCGTGTATCTTGCTTTCCACTTAACTTTGAATTTAAATTTTTGAAAATCATTGTCATTGGTTAGTTTCTGCCTTCTTAATTGATCTTCTTTTATTGTTTTCTATAGCAAATAAGATTTTCTCCTCATTATTTCACACATTCGGTAACCCGTTGCGCTTTAGTGGTTTTATTCCCATGCTTGGAGGGAAATGATAAAAACGCCAATCATTTTCCAGAGATTTTTTATTATCTGGGAATTTTTATAAATTTTGGCGAAAGATAGTGACGTGGCTTTCCGTTGCTAACACTCTTTTTTTTAAATTTGGAGTTGACCTTCTCAAAAAATAGCTACTAACCTTCAAAGAAGAGTCAAGTATTTCTTTACATTTTAACCGCTGATACCAATCCTACGTTATCAACACACTCTCTACTAAAAGAGATTTTAATAGTAAGTTTGATTGGTTCGACAAGGTCAAATTGGCAGCTGGTTTAAAAATAACCTACGTCCTGTTCTTAACCGAGGCAAGGAATGGTTTGTTAATTTGACGCCTTCAAAATGAAACTGCTCTCTATTCATCGCATGAATAAAACAATTATGCCTTCCAACAGCATGGCTAATGCTAACCTCTCGAATATTGACTCAAGTTTTTCCTCTAACACGTGTTGGAAGAATATGTCAAATCAATTGCTAAGAATTTTCTAGGAAATTTGATTCTCTATGACGTGCTAGACATTTTTTCGCGTTCTAATCTTTATTGCATCTTTACAAGTCTATCGTTCTTCCCTGCTTAGAATATCGCTGCCACATATGGTTCGATGCTCCTGTGATATATTTAAAAAATTTTCATAAAATTTAAAGAAGAATCTGCAATGTCTTTGGTTCTGACCTGGCATCTCAGCTTCAGCCCATTTTCCGCCGGCGTCATTGAGTTTCCATATGGTAATTGTTCTCACGAGATCTTCTCTATATCTAGATGTTATGAATTTAAGCGCAGTACTAGATTGTCTTCAATATCTCATCTTACAGTCGAAATGTCTAGATGTAACCGAAAAAATTGAATTCTATAATATTCAATAAATACCTTTATTCATATCTGCACCTCACTTAAAATTTCAGACGAAAAATAAAACAGAAATGAAACAGATATAAAAGCTTTCTCTTATTTTGTAACCTGTGTTCGATTTTGTAAATTATATTTGAAATTGCGCCTATTTTCTTTGTTTTATTTTTAAATAAAATTATTTTATTCTAACCTTCAAAAATCTATAAGCAATGTCAATCGATATAGTCTGTCTTCTTGATTTTAATTCTTTCATTTTTCTCACTCCACAATAATATATTTGTTATATTCTTTGAAACTCAGTAACAACCCTACGTGTTAGTGGCTTTGTTGTCTTTCTTAGGGTGTAAAGATTATATGAAAAATAAAACAAATATTTACATTTATTCAATATTACTTTACAGTCTGATGGTATAGTGGAATTCAATATATGTCTAAAGATCTTCTCTTTGTTGATTATAGCATGATTTTTTTTCTTGGCTCAGGTTGACTGATCTATCTGAAACCGGAAATCAAAGACATATTTATGTATACTTTTAGGGCAATTTTAAATGGCTACATTTTCTTTGAGTGAACTCGTTATTTTTTTTTCGCATCTATGCTTATTCAATTCTTTATATAATTTTGTAACTTTGTGCTTCCTCATTCGTTTACTGTTTGATGTGATGCGTTATTTATATGCTTCATTTTCTTATAGTGTATCGAATTAAAGACGGCTAAATGCGATGTATGTATTGCTATGCTCCATGAGTACAAACTTGGCCATTGCCTTGCTGACGCCACCCGCAACATCAAAAGTAATGCGAAGCTGTAGTTAGCCCCAGGAGTGACTCTGCATCGTTGGTTTATAAATATATTTCTATTGATCTCTTTTTTTTTGTTATTATTTAGTGATAGTTCACGGCATATAAATCTCAAGGACCACTCAAGTTAGAGGGTTATTGAAAGTGACTGTTTTAAGTTAGAAGATATATTTATGAAGTGATTTGATGACTTCGGATAGGTATCGGTTGATTCTTGATTTGAAGTGATCACGATTGTATTTGTCAGAGAAGCATTCGCTTGGGAGTCTGTTTCACAAAATACGTTTGGGGATGAATCTCTGTTAGTGAACATTCTCCATAGGAAAGTAACGCTAAGAGAATGGGGATGATTTGTCACCGTGAATATGGCATGTCCTCTCCGAAACAGTGAGCGTCTGAACTGGTGAAACTAAAGGATGTCACTCTTGCGAACAACGGTCGTAGTAAAAACGATAGAATAATGAGAGAGTAACAACGTTTCATCACGTTGCATGGTAGAGAATAATTCATCAACTACAAAACTACGTAGGCGTGTCTGTCTATATTTCTGAGATGAAATATACATTATTTACATTATTCGGACTATTGTCCTCATCTTTGTCGCCACATTTATCGCAACGTTTCGGCCGTTGTACGATCCGGCCTTCTTCTGGTGGTTGGAATTTCGAACTGAACCCTTTATTTCGCTCACTGTTCTAGTTCCACGTGCCATGTTTGATGGATGTCAGTTATCAGTTATCTCCTGTTAATTTCCCTCTGAAAGTTCTCCACTGCCTTAACCGGGTATTGAACTCACAGAATGTCACTGGATCTAACCAACGCCTTTATCCACTGTGCTATGTGTCCTTCAAGTATGAATTTCTGGGTATTATAAACCTAATGTCTTCAACAACCATTTTTACCAGTGCTCAAATTGCAACTTTGTTGTTATCATTGCTTTTCACTGGCACTCCTTATTACTGGTTCCCATATTGTATTTATTTCTATGCTTGGTCGGCTCAGGAGATTTTTGTGGCCTAGCATATGTGCATATGTTCAGTTTGACATTACAAACACCTGAAGAAGGCCGGAGCGTACAACGGCCGAAACGTTGTGATAAATATGGCGACAAAGATGAGGACAATAGTCCGAATTATGAAAATAATATACATAATACCTCATCTCAGAAATATAGACAGATACTGAGAGGCCGAAACGTTGTGATAAATATGGCGACAAAGATGAGGACAATAGTCCGAATTATGAAAATAATATACATAATACCTCATCTCAGAAATATAGACAGATACTGAGAGGCCGAAACGTTGTGATAAATATGGCGACAAAGATGAGGACAATAGTCCGAATAATGTAAATAATGTATGTAAGCGTGTTTGAACTCTTTCGTGACTGGACAATATATCTATATAAATATATGTACGTAGGTTATGAATTCAGAATAGCTATTCAGAAGGCTAATGCAGAAAGAAACATTTGGCTACTCAGTACAATTTCAGGGGTAATTCATATAATAAAAACAAACATTTAGCAAGAAGTGTTAAATGAATAAAAATATAGAAAACAGTATCTAATGATCTGACTGATGATCAGGGAAATGCGTCGTCTTACACTCTCTGCAATTTGAATGTTCATTTAAAGAATAATCATTTAATTCTGATCCTGTGGTTAATGTTGATGCAATGTGTATTCTGTACTATAATGAATAAAACGTATGAGTCGATAAAACGATTCACCACTTTTCAAAATCATATCTTAACGGATCCGTCTAATGAGATGGTTTTGCTGTAATGGGATAATCAATGATAATGATAAAATTAGTACTTTCCATTGCGTAGACATTCAGTTAGCGTATCATTCAATCAGCCGGTTGAAATTTATAAAATCCTTCGCTTAAAACAGTTTTTTTGTAGGAAAATAGTTTTCAATTAACTGTTATTGCTCTTAATGTATTTATAGGAATTTCCTTCCTAATATCTTTCTACGGTAGTGTGGAAAGTCAACATTTTGATTATGCCATTATTTTCTCTTCGAGTTCCAAGTGTCCTCCATTTGAGATATTGCTGTATGTAGAATACTTCACGGGATGTTTTCTTTATTATTTTGTGAAGTTCTTCCTTTGAAATCTTGTAGTGCTAGTCTATAGGATCCGAAAGAGGATAATCCTCTTTTAAATACACAGATTTTATTCGTTTGAAGTCATTATAATCATTGATTTGTACAGAGCTTATGCTTTAGACATTTCTGAACAAGTTAGACGCCATTAATGACATCTGTAAGAGAATCGTGATCCGACGAGGCTAGCTAAGAAAATATTAGAGTTATTAGAATAATAGTTGTTGCGATCTTACTCTCCATAGGGAAGCTTATTCTACATTCAATTTTCTTATCTCATTTACTACATTTCATACAACTGACCCATACACTAAGATATTTGAAGTATTTAGCATGCGTTTATAACATAAGATAGATTCATGGTATATTCCATTACTGCTTTCATTTCAGTTCCATTTCATAGTTTGCTTTGAACAGATTATCCTACGTTCTATTTTTGGAATTCTTGGTTAAGCATGTTGCCTTTATTTAGTCACAGATCATTCTTATCACGTCTGTTAATACCTTTGTCGTCTGCAATGCTCCCACTCGTTATAATCAGTACATGGGCGTTTACAGCGAATACGTGAACGCTTTTTTGTGTTCGCAGATTTGTTTGGGATATGATATAAGATAATTCAACGGATGCTTCAATTTTGTGCTTGTACATGCACAGAGCTTGGCCTTGGAAGTGATTAAATTCATTCAGGCACTCATTTCTGCCTCGAGTTTCAAAAGCTGAAGTTTGATATGATTCGATATTGGGGGTCTTCACCAGACATATACGGCATTGTGAACCGATATACAGTAGAATCTCTGGTAATCGGACTAAGAATACCTTCTGGATATGAGGAATTGGTTACAAAGTCCGGATATGAGTTGTTATATTTAGATTAAAATAAAAGAAGTGAAATCAGGTTTAACATTAATTTTCAATGTTTTATAGTAAACAAAATAAGCTAATGATGAGTGAAATATAACGGAATTTGTGTAAGGAAAAAGTAGTAAATTATGTAATGTTAATGAAAATTCATTAAATTACGTATGCCACGTATGCAAAAGAATGTAACGGGGATTTTTTAATCGCTGTTGCATGATGATTCTTTCTCTTTTAATGTCATTCTCAACTTTTCCCGCATTTCGTTTTGCTTTTGTTCTTGAATTTTTTTTAAACGAAATACACTTTTTATCTCTGGGTGCGTTATTGCAAACGTCATAGCTGAATGCTGGCTTTCTTTCCATAAAACTGACAACGTTTTTAATAGGTTTTTTAATTTCAGTCCAGATTTCATAACAACCATGTTTTTTTTTTATTTCTTTATTCATTGTGACAGTGTGAACGCTGGAGAATTGTTTGCTTTGGAAGATTTTATATCATACAGAGTTGACTTGCCTATGTTAAACTCGGCCATCAATTACAATGAACATTCACCAACATGTAGTCTGCTTAAAATTTCCACGTTTGGGGACAACTCCAAAGTTGTTCTTTTCCTCTTATTTCCACCATCTTTTGTACCAATAAAAGCCATTAGGGTGAAATAAGCATGAGCAATTATCAAAAGTAAATTTCTTGAAAAAAAAAAGAAATTTCAAATCAATTACATATCACACACGTAGTTCAAATATACACATCAAAATCATGCCTGGATATGGGGCACTCCGGATATGAGGGAGTCCAGATATGAGGGATTCTGCTCCAGTTCAAAGCATCCAGTGGAGTCAATGTTTGGAAGTTGTTCCTGACGGATGATAAAAGAGAGATGTTGCCATACGTGAGATCAAAATTTCACGTATATAATAACAATGTTCTGGCTATTATCTTTGCTGACACATATAATAATCAGAAGATATACATCTTTGCACCCAATGTAGAAAATAATTTTCGGCTGTTTTTGTCACCTTTAATTCTAATATTTTTATTGTGGGGAATTAAATACACTACAAGATCCTTTGCCAAAAACATGTTCATTCCTACGATTCTTATATTTTCTCTTGTATGTGACGTGTACATTAAGAATGTGTGTAATCCCGACTCTCCACAACTACATATCCTTTGTAGATCTTAATAATGTTTGTCTATTCACAATCATTCCCAGTCATTGATCTGTCATCCATTTGCAAAATCTCGTTAGGTAACTTTCTCGAAGTTTCCTGCTGCCCTTCTTGCCCTCAATATGGCATGTGAAATTCATATTCTCCAAACCCTCTTTTATCATTTTGTTTCCTTGCCATTTTTTAATTTTCCTTAAACTTTCCTCATTATTAAAATATTCAATTCATAGTGTACTCAGCATACTTCTGTAGAGTCACATGACAGTTACCTCAAGTCTTTCCTTCATCGTTGAGATGATTATCCAGTATTCATTGTCATATAAGAGATTTGCGTTTGAACAGAGTTATGACGATTAATTTCTTACTCCTTTATAGGTATGTTCATTCATTTTATTACCGACTGTATGGAATAATTTAATATATAGTAGAAAAGCTTCAGACTGTTTGCATTTTTTATTTTATTTTATTTTATTGTATCAAGTCCGCCATGAACGTTATATATGCATAACATTTTTCTGTCTGCCCAATATAAATTATTCCACCCATCTGTCTAGAAGATAACTTCACAGTCTTATGCATTTAATGTCTTTTGAAATTTCTTCAGTTAATGTCCTGAAATAGGCGTCGAAGTTGCTGCTTTTAAATTGCTGTCTAAGTTACCAAAAAAACAAAAAAAATTGAAAATATCACTGACGTCTCGTTTTTACAGATATATTTACCAAAATTACACCAAAATATCTTGAAATACTAAAGTGTAAATTTCTTCAACAAAATCACCATTGTCTTCAACCAAGATCTCCAGACAACTTCGGAATCTTCTATAACACTTCTGGAGAGTTTCCTTGTTTAAGTTGGTAAATGCTGCCATAATCATTGCCATTCGTTCATTTTTGATGTTACAAAAGTTTTGCTGGTTTCGCGCCCGACTTATAATAATCAAGCGGGTGTATAATGGGGAGATATGTAGCTCTTAACCGAAGACAGAACTACCGACTCGAAACAGTTGAAGACCTCCGTGTTCAGTCTGAGGCTCTGTGGAAAAACGAATGGAGGCATAACGTCGCCATCACTAGTGATCACTCCATACACCTTCGTAATCACCATTAGACTTATCAAACTCTTTCTGAATCGTATGCACTGTCCTCAGATTGACATCAAACAGTCTGAAATGGTCGTATTGAATTTTCCGGCGCGAATGCCAAGCAGTACAGCATGCCGTTTCCAAATTTCTGGCGGTGCGAATTGTGTCAGTGTCATCTTTTTTTTTCTGACAGAAGGTGATCAACTGAACTTACCATACTGCACAATGGATAAAAAAAAAAAAAAAAAACATGCGCGCGCGCCATGAAAAAAAAAGAAGTAAAATGGCGACAATTTAGCCATCGCATACTGTTTATTTTTCTTCTTATTTTTGACATCGCATTTTGGAATTTTCTCTTCGTCTGTTCGTTGATCTACTTAGCTTAATGCTACTTTTAAATCTTATAATTAATCTTTCATTAGTATGCACCATGAAATTGCCAGGTTGTTTCTCGTGGCGCCAAGATATTTTTTATGTGTTGACTGCATAGGATTATAACAAATGCTTGTTTTTTTTTAATGCGACAGCATTATTATTATTATTATTATTATTATTATTATTATTATTATTACGAGTTGTCCCACGCCTCAACCAGAGACTTCAAGAGAAAATGTTTTTTTTGGGGTTTTTTTTTTGCGTCATAAAATGCCGGCAGATGAGGTGTAATGAAATCAGAACAAATGTAGTTGTTATCCTTTTATGGAAAGAAATCAACGCAAAATGTGAAACGTAACAATCAGTAATTCTTTTTTTTTAAATACTCCCATTTTAGTCATGCCAAGAATTTGATTCAGATATATTTGATCCTTTTAATATAATTCCTGGAACTCCAAAAGCAGGTAATGCCTAGAGATGGCACATTCTACAGGGATTATTATTTGTATTAATATTAGTAGCAATAATAGAAGTATAATATTTCTTCTTATTATGCATATTTTTTTTTCTTTCTGTTCATTACAAATACTTACGGCATTATTTCCTCAGATCCAAAGTAAGAAAAGTTACTAAATATATTCATTTCGTTTGGAGAAATTCGGATGTTAATATTTATTCTGTCAAGACTGCTCAGACATTCATGAGCCTATTACGCCAACCATCACGAACTTTCTTCAAGTTAAGAAGGTCATTAGGTGACAATCTCTGTCATAAAATAACTTGTTAATATAGGTGACTGCTGGGCGACAAACCCGTCTTGCGCCTTGGCTATGTTATCCAGAGCACTAGATCAATCGCGTATTCTTAATTCGATTCCAAGATTTCCATCGAGAATATGTAATGTTTTCTCCTTCACATGCCACATTCTACCGATTTCTTTCTCAAAGTCCTAGTACATACTTAATATTTCAAGCGTTTTCAAAGACGTGTGTTTCTTATCGTGCGAAGTCGCAGTATATATCTGAAAGCACGTTTCAATATCTTTTCGCAATTATGTCGATTGTCTGGATTTTCCTATAAGGCTGTATGCAGAAATCCCAATCCATGCCAATATCTTAATTCTGTAAAACGCGTGGCTTATGGCCAAAAAAATTCTCTTTAGGAAGTAGGCTGAATACGTGACATATTGAACAAAATATGTAGTGAGCTAACCTATCATGTTTCTTAAAGTGTTCCCTTGGCGCCAATCGGCCACACCCATATATTATGTGGTTAGATGTCTCGGGATGTTCTGCAGATGCGCTGCATGATAAAACTATTGTTAAGTTTTGGTATATTAGAGTGATATCTCCTGGTTGGTAGGCTCTTATCATGGGTAATAATCCTGAAGGTTACAGTCTCTGGATTGTAACCTGTACTTACCAGTCACAGATTTGTAAGAATTTTATTATTATTATATTTTATTTTCTTTGATTTCTCGCGTTTACACATTTCTTTCCGGGTCCAATCCAGGGACATGATGTTAGAAATGGCATCATGACACTTTCCACTGACAAAAAAAAGAAAAAAAATTACATAGATAAAGCCCTTCGTAATGTGTGGGCTGTACTTGTCAGAACAATTTTTTGTATCTCCTTGAGGCATGGACTTCCAGGAATCCCTTCAATTAGTCTACTGCAATCTTTTCCAACCAGCCCTAGGGCTCCAACTACAACAGGGATTGTTGATGTTCCCATATGCCACATTTTCGAGATTTCTATTTCAAGGTCCTTGTATTTTGACAGCTTTTTGAATATCTTCAAAGATATATTGCAGTCAGCAGGGCCTGCCTTATCAATAAGGAGGCACCGTTTTTTTGTGGTCTTTAATAACAATATCTGGGCCGTTGGCTTTGATTGTTCTGTCAGTGTGTATTGTGTAGTCCCATTATTATTATTATTATTATTATTATTATTATTATTATTATTATTATTATTATATAGCAAACCCGTATGAAATATATATATATATATATATATATATATATATATATATATATATATATATGATATATATATATATATATATATGAAATATATATATATATATGTGTGTAATAGGATATATATATATATATATATATATATATATATATATATATATATATATATATATATATATATAAAAGCTCAGTAAGATATAAAATCCGGTGTTCTTATAGATATTTTTATTTTTACAAAATAGTGCTCAATGTAAATTTACAGAGCATTAATATTATAAATTAATTGATTTAAAATATGTTTTTTTCGCTACACAGTTCCAACCATGTTTCAAAAATAGAAGATAAAAACCCCGAATTTAATTTTGCAATTAAATTAAAAGCATTGGTTCATTTCATCTTCAAGCATTTTCGGAAAAAATTCTAAAGCTAATCTTTTTAATGCAAAATTTCGGGGTTTTTTTGAAACATGGTTGAATTGTGTAGCGAAAAAAAAAATTATTTAAATATATATATATATATATATATATATATATATATATATATATATATATATATATATATATATATATAACAGAGAATCCAATATTAACTCATGATCATAGACTATTTCATTTAAGGTCAATGTGTTAGGATTTTTTCGACTCAAATGGTGGACTGATTCTGCGTTAGAAACACAAAATTAAATATTTAAATAAAAGACAGGAGTTGAAATATTGATAGAAGGTTAAACAAATAAAACGCCCGAGTGGTGGTAAGGGGAAGGCGATGTTCCGTGGCTTAAATGGAAAAAGGCGATTCAAGGTCTACCCAGATATTAACCCGAACACCCCAAGTAGGGGTTATGAAAAAAATTGAATGAAAATTAAAGGAAGTCCAAAAAAAAAAAAAAAAAAACAACGAAATTATTAATCATTAGTTACATCGCAAAAAAAGAAAATTTGTTACCATTAAAAATTGCCAAAATAAGCTAGCAAATAAATATAATATTAACGATAAATCATTTTTAGATAGTTTATATTAGAAAAAAATTGAAACAAATAGAAATATTGGAAAAATAAAAAATAAAACAATAAAAAATTATATTGAATATTATTAAATATATGTATATATATAAATAAAATATATAATTAACATAAAATTAAAAATACGAATTTATAATTAAAAATACTCAGTGAAAAAATTGTAAGTTTTAGAATAAGAAAACAAATTTCTGTGTCCCTTTGATTGTTACACCGATGAAACATCTAATAATCGCTAATTAATCATACCAATATATTTTGTTTCGTAAGAGTTCTTTTTTCTTGCTTATTAATCGCCCATCCTGCTTTATTCTATCGCAAACATTTCCTCCCATGTTTAAGTATCATCTGTTATATTAGGAATAGAATATATTTAAACAACTTCCTGATAGTTCATTATTACTGTTGTTGTTGTTGCCATTGTTTTTATTTTATTATTATTCTTTGTGGTATCATGTCGCCAGAGTGTAATATGCAATGCCTAATTACCATGTCCCCTTAGGGTTCTATCAGTAAAAAGGACAATGTAGGACTGTTATCTATACATATTTGGTAGATTTCGTTTAGATGAAGTTGGTTTTGCTCATCATATATGCAGTTCTGCACAAAGCAATATATTGTATCTCTCCTATACTGTTGTGTTCAGTTATTTTGCTCCCAGTATTTTTGATACACTTCTTTATCTTTGCCCATATTTTACAATGGATAATCGTAGTTTTAAGTTTCCAATTCTTTGTTACTCCGATTTGCAGGTCCTTATAATTTGACATTATTATTATTATTATTATTATTATTATTGTCATCATCATCATCATTCGATTTCTGCTATGGACACACTACCTACCAAGTCTGCGGAAAGACCTAAGGCAGGTCGTGGTGTGTTGTTATAATACATTTCATGTTAATTTTTTTTTTTTTTTTTTATCTCCGATGAAGTTGCTAGCGTTACATAGACAAAGTTCTCCTTAGTGTGTGTGCTGTACTTAATAAGACAATTTTCTTCTTATTATTATTATTAATAATAATAATAATAAAAAACGAAAAAATCATATTTTACATAGACGAAGCGCTTCGTAATGTGTGGGCTGTACTAGTGAGAAAAATTCTTTATACTTCTTTAAGGCATGGGCTTCTCGCAATCCCTTTAATTAGTCTACTGAAAACTTTCACAAACGATCCGAGGGCTCCAACTGCAAGAGGGATATCTGATGTTCCCATATGCAACATTTTTTAGATTTCATGACATATTTATGATTTATCTATTTATTTATTTATTATTATTATTATTATTATTATTATTATTATTAATATTTTTTATTATTATTACTACTACTACCATTCTTCTTCTTCTTCTTCTTCTTCTTCTTATTCTTATTATTATTATTATTATTATTGTTGTTATTATTATTATTATTATTATTATCGTTGTTGTTCAGTGATCATTGAATGTATTTAAAATCCTGGTTACCAATTAATGTTAATTCCCATCTTATTTTAATATTTAATTTTAAACCAAATTCTTTGTGATAATTTCATTAATTTTTCTGATCGAATCTAAAATTTTGTACAATATCTAGCTTAACACTTTAATCAGATTGCCTTTTTAATCTTAAATTCATTTTAGGTAAAGCTATTATAAAAAAGAAAAGACCTTCTTCATTTTCGCCATTCATTATTAGATATTATTTTTCTGATAAGTCTATTACATTTATTCTTTTCTCAAACACATTTTTATGGTCAAACTACACTGTTGCCATAGTAATTATAAGTTCGGGCAAAATAATCATGTGTTCTCAAATGGCTTACTCTATCAATAGCAACTATCTCTTCTCGGTTTAGTATGAGCAACATCATCACAATGATCAATACCAGATCAATGTCAGTCCACTCATCATCGTCACACACTCTATAGGACCAGAATAATCGGTGTAGTTAATGTTTGACGGAATGGAATCAATTCGCTTCTCATCAAATGCGATGAACAGAATATAAAATAAAGAAAACTATTATAACCTATTTATCTTCACCGGTAGTGGGTCCATATGGTGAGGTACTTACACCTATTTGTCAGACATGTACCTTCTTTTGGGTCCAGCAGCTGTTTGCTGAGGACATCCAGATTCTCCATCTTACGCAGCAGCGCTTCCACCGACGATCACTAAATGCAACGCCTGTTTTATCGTCCGCTTTCAATATCTCTAAACATAGTAATTATCTAGGATTACATGCCGTGGCTCATTCCATAGACATTTTAAGATTCTTATCGTCAGCCTTCCACTGCTGAATCTTACGAACCTTATCGCTTAAAGTTTTTCACAACTATATTTGTTGAAGGTATTTCAACTACCAAAGAGCTGGCTTACATATAATATAATGATTTTTGAAAGATCTATAAGCAGAATGGTACTATATAAGTTAACGAAATTTTCAAAGATGTTATTCTATGTACTACCACTGGTTCACTAAAAAAATAGCATCCATTGATGTTAAAAAGCCTCAAAATTAATAAAAAAAAATTATAGTCAAAATGTTTGTTTTTAATATTAAGAAGAAAAACCAAAATATATTTTTGATTATTAAATTATATTTTTTATCATTTTTTAGAACATTCGAATTTTTGGTTAAAATTATTATATATTTTTTGACGTCGGCTCGGTTGGCACAATTATTATAGGAAATTTTAGCGTTTTTTTTTGCGGTGAGAAATACATTGATTTCGAAATTCTTGCAAAAATTAAATAATATTTGTATTTTAATTAAACTTTCATAACATATGCCCAAGTGAATTAAATTATTTAAGAAGTTTTTTGGACAATCTTGTTAATTTTCTTTTTACATCTGTTACCACCCATTTATTTAATTTTGTGAAATTTCGATAAATTAAGTTTTGTAATGCTCAATGTTTATACTTGGAATTCTTAGAGAATTAAAATCATCAATTTCTTTTTGTAAATCATGAACCCCAGTTAAAAAAAAATCTCCTCTGAATTGTCAAATCTCATAATGCTAAGAAATTAAGAAAAGAAAGGAATATTTTTATTGGATTTTTTTAATAAGAAAAGCTTAAGAAAACATTTTTTCGATGAATAACGAATTTGTACAATTGTTTTTCATGTTTTAGAATTTTTATTCATAATAATTTATCAAGATTATTTTTTTAATTATGTCTTAATTTGTAGTGGCTATTGGATATTGTTTTTTTTAAGTGAACACTATATTTACTAATCATAAATAGAAATGTATTTATTCGGTCGAGCTAGCTCGGGTGTTCATGAGCCTATAATACTTACTAACCATCTCGGTCGTACAACAAGAGCCATTCTGTCCCATATAGTTGGTTAATGTACGTGGTTGCTGGGCAACCAAATCGACTTGCTTCATGGCTAGGTGACCAGAACAATAGATCATTTGCGAGTTCTTTTTTGACTCGCTAGTATTGTCCCGCGAATTGCATTCTGCGTTCACGTAATATTGTAAAAATATCAGGGAAAGTTCCATAGTTCTTTGATTTAGTTTGATGTTGTCTACAATAGATGTTTTATAGTTCTCCGCATCTTATTGCAGGGTCTATCGAGCTTAGAATCTAGGGTTTTAGCTAATATCCAGGCAGTTACACCATATATTACATACCGCCTCTACAGCGGCGCGAAAGAATCTCCGCTTGAGGTTCACTGGTAGATAAGATTTCCAGATTACATCCATATTATTCAAGGCGGCCAAGACTTTAGCTATGCTAATTTTTCTATTCATCGGCGCCTTATATAATTTTGAATTATTTCATGTCTATAAATGTGACAATACTTTTTCCAAATACGAATGTCTATACAGATTATTATCAGAAAAAAATAAGAGCGATAGCTGTAGCCAATTTAAAGCCAAAGTACCAACAGTTCAATAAAATATTAGTTTACGGAAAATACTTTCCTAAATTTTTAAAACTACTGCGTAGTTAAAAATTATAGAAAAAAAGGCACCGACGTTATAATCAAGTAATTTTTACAGATATTTCCACCGTAGAAAAACATTAGATAAACTTCCTTCTCTCATTCTAGCTGTCAACCCCTAAAATAAAAAGGTACCGCAGTATTAAGAATGTATTTCAGCGATATTTAAACTTAAATTAAAAATATTTGGTTCAAATAAGATTAATTAAATTCTAAATCAGCTATTGTGTCTCAAATATAGTTTCAGAAAAGTATAGTTGAAATATTTTTAATAAAGAGAATTGCATTGCGATATGCTTAAAATGGCACTGAAATTAACGTTTCTTAGAACTTTCAAAACTAAACCTCTTCCCACTCAATTTAAATTAGTTTAGAAATACAGCCGAGTGTTTTGCTTATTGAAAATATTAAATTTAATTTATTTGCTGGAAATAAAAGCTACAAGAAATATTTTTCATTTTTCAAAATTCATTTTAAATCTTAGATATCGCGAATCTGTGGAGGTACCTATCGTATCTTCACCTGATTTTTGAGCACTCTATCTAAGCTTAAATATAATAAACATTAACCACATTATTTGCTGAATTAGTAATATTATTTTCCGTTTCCCATTTTATTAGATAGCCTAAAATATATATATATATATATATATATATATATATATATATATATATATATATATATATATATATATATATACACACACACACACACATATATATATATATCATTAATGAAACCTACCAGACACTAGTGGTGTCGAAAACGATATTTTTAATAGTTGTAATAATAATAATAATAATAATAACAACAACAACAACAACAACATCAAAAACAATAGCAACATCAACAACAACAACAACGGTGATCAGGAATCATTGTGGTTTTGTACAATAAACACCGAACATTGCTTGCAGATGAATGCATTGTGATTTAGGAATGGTGGCTTTACAAAATGGATGACGATTCGGGACAGTAAAGATAGTCGGAAAGTAATAGACACAGCCAATCGATGGAAAGAAGTGATTGGTGAAATAATAATAATAATAATAATAATAATAATAATAATAATGAGACGCGGTTGGGATTACAACGAGAATGACGTGTTTTAAGAAGCTCTTCCAAACGTAACGTTTTTTTTTTTTTTACGCATATGAAATTTTGTTATTTTTACTATTTTAACGTAAGCATGAATTTTCCTTCGTATTATTATTATTTAATTTATTTGTTTCTCCTTTAAATGATACTGATAGATTAATCAATTATTTAATTTTTCTTATTCATATATCCCTCAGTTTTCAATATCCCCCCCAAAAAACAAAAAACATGACAGGTAAAAACAATACAATTTCTACGATATTCTTTCTTAGAAGGATTGCGTTTTTTTTTCAACAGCGCTATTTTCAACGACTTTGAAAAATAACGGGATTTACAGATGGGCCAATAAATTATTCTTAAATTTCACAGCAAAGATAAACGAATGTAAACTTTAATTTTTTTATGACAATTATTTTTGTTACTAGGACTAGTGATGGCGGAAAAAAAAAAAAAAAAAATTTAATATAAATACTCTCTAGTGTAGTGATGTTTTTGTTTCGTTGAGCGGCTGTTTCTTCCAAGTTTTTTTTTTTAACGCATATGAAATTTTGTTATTTTTACTATTTTAGCGTAAGCATGAATTTTTCTTCGTATTATTATTATTTAATTTATTTGGTTCTCCTTTAAATAATACTGATAGATTAATCAATTATTTATTTTTTCTCATTCACATATCCCTTAGTTTTCAATATCCACCCCAAAAAAAACATTACAGGTAAAAACAATACAATTTCTACGATGTTCTTTTCTTAGAAGGATTGCATTTTTTTTTTTTTTTTTTTTTTTAAAAAACAACGCTATTTTCAACGACTTTAAAAATAACGGAATTTACATTTACATATTACATTTTATGAATTTATGAAAAGAAAATGCAATCTTTCTAAGAAGGAATATCGTGGAATTTACAGATGGGCCAATAAATTATTTTTAAATTTCACAGCAAAGACAAACGAATGTAAACTTTTTTTTTTTTTTTTTTTTTTTAAACAACGCTATTTTCAACGACTTTAAAAAATAACGGAATTTACATTTACATATTACATTTTATGAATTTATGAAAAGAAAATGCAATCTTTCTAAGAAGGAATATCGTGGAATTTACAGATGGGCCAATAAATTATTTTTAAATTTCACAGCAAAGACAAACGAATGTAAATTTTTTTTTTTTTTTTTTTTTTTTAACCAGCGTCATTCTCTTTGATTTCCAATCGTGTCTCTGTCTATTGTTGCTCAGCAACCCATTTAGGAGAAGGAAAACTCCGAACAACAACCCGCAACTCAAGGTGTTAATCGTGCCGAGGGGTGAATGGCTACTGCGTTATGAGGTCGCGAACGATCCCCTACAGGCTTCGGAACCCTGTCTGTAAAGACCGTTACTCAACGTGCCGGGCAACTTTGGGTGGACTTTTTGGACCCGTGCGTCACTCGTGGGATTAATATGAAAATTAAAAAATAGAAACAAAACGTCCAGTATGGCTCTTCCAGTGGATAAACAGGGAGCCCGTCCTTCAGGGAGGGAACCTACCTGAGGTCGAAAAAATCTGCCATAGGAACAAACTCCTACACAAAGAATGAATCTTCAGGTCCCCACAACCAGGATAATCCTAATGATGGTCCTGTAAATTCTCCAGCTAGATCCATAACCGTAAATTTAAGGAAAGAAAAAATAAAATGGTCTCGTGAGGAGTACAAAGTTGTTATGACTGCATTCCATGAAGCGTTACTCAAACCTCAGAAAAACATCACTCGCCAAACATATGACATTTGGCGAGAGAAGGTTGGGCAAACAATTAGAAAGTACATAGACAAAAATAAACTAGCCAATGTAAGAAGGGACATCATGCGAAATAACCGATTGACAGAGGCTGAAATTAATGAAATAAAAAGAATTGCAACAAGAATAGATGAACCAACAAAACATGAAAAGGAACCGGAATCGGGAAAAAAAAGTAGTAACATCACACAAGCCTCAGGTCATAATGAAAAAACCGAAATACACACAAATCACTGTGAAGATAATGCTGAAAATTTAGAAATGTTGGAAAGGTATGATCTTAGTCAGTCACAAGACGGTAATAAAACGAGTTCAAAATTCATCGAACAGAATTATTTCACAGAAAACAAGATTAATATACAAGAAGCCAAGGATGAAATCATGAGCCATATAAGTCAGATACAGAATATTGCAATGGAGGAACGAGAACAACTCCCAAAATTACAACCAACAAAGCATAACCTCAAAACTATTAAGCTCTATAATGCAGCACTCAAATTGATTCTGGATGAAGAAGACACTCATATAAATCTCAATGAAGCAATATATGCATCAGCAATAGCAGCAACAAATAAACTGAACATCAAAGTAAAAAAAGGCAGTCTCACAGACATGAAGATCCACCTTGGAAAAGAAAAATAGAAAAAGAAATTGAACACCTTAGAAGTGAATTATCAGTACTCGATGAACTAGCAAGAGGAGTAAATGTAAGAACTAGAAAAGGCAGAAGAGTCGAAAGAAAATACAATATCAGGAATGAAAATGAAGTCCTATCAACTAAAGAAAAAATAAAGCAAACAATACAACTGAAGGCTCAAAGAATAAGACGCTACGAGAAAAGATCAAGATTCTATAGACAGAACAAGATCTTTCAAACCGATGCAAAAGAAATTTTACAGGAAATAGGTAAACAAAGAATTGAAGTGACAGTCCCCCTAAAATGGAAGAAGTTATACAGTTCTGGGGAAAAATATGGGGGCTTGCCCTAAAGAACACAACGAAGAGGCAGATTGGATTGCGCAAGAGTTAGAACGAATGAAAAATAAACCAGAACAGACATGGGCGGAATCACAGAAGAAGATGTTAAATGTGCACTGAAAAAAAGCACACAACTGGAAATCTCCAGGAATAGATAAAATTCCTAACTTCTGGCTATATTATTTAAATACAGCACACAAAAAAACTCGCCAAAGAACTTCAAGAAATGGTTACCGATCCAACTAAAATTCCTGCATGGATGACCAAAGGAGTTACCTTTCTTCTACCCAAAAATAGTGACACAAATATTCCGAAAACTATAGACCAATTACATGTCTTCCAACAACATACAAACTGTTAACATCTATTTTAACAAAACAGACATATTTCTTCTTGGAAAGAAATGACATACTACCACTTGAACAAAAAAGGGTGCAAACGAGGCTGCTACGGATGTAAAGACCAATTACTTATTAATAGGATGATCCTGGAAAACTGCTTCCGTGGAAAAAAAAAATCTTAGTATTGCCTGGATAGATTATCGTAAAGCATTCGATAGTGTACCACATTCCTGGATCTTAAAGTCTTTAAAGTATGTACAAGGTATCACCCGTTATCATCAATTTCATCAAACAATGTATGTCGATATGGAAAACTACACTTTACCTCAATCATAAAAATGGAACCTATAAGTCTGGCGAAATAAACATCAATAGAGGAATATTTCAAGGTGACTCTTTGTCTCCTTTATTATTTTGCATATCACTTATAGCATTAACCAGCCAACTTAACAAGACAGAATGCGGTTACAAAATAGCTCAAAAGAAAATAAACCATCTATTTTACATGGATGACTTAAAATTGTATGCTAGGAATGACAATGAGCTGGAAGGTCTTCTGCAAACTGTAAAATGCTTCAGTGAAGACATTGGAATGAAATTCAATTTGGATAAATGTGCTAAAGCTACAGTTTTACGAGGATCGCTACAACAAACTTCCTCTATTAGTTTAGACCCTGCTGTAACAATAAAAGATTTAGAACAAGGAGAAGCTTATAAGTACCTAGGTGTAAATGAGAGTGAAGGAATTCACCATAAGAAAATGAAAGAAATAGTGCGTAAAGAGTACTATAGAAGGGTACGACTGGTATTAAAAACTGAATTGAATTCTCAGAACAGAATTATGGCCATTAATAACCTTGCCATCCCAGTGGTCCAATATAGTTTCAACATCTTGAACTGGACTCTAAATGACATCAGACAAATGGATTCTAAAACAAGAAAGCTTCTTTCTAAGTATAAGATGCATCATCCAAAGGCTGATGTAGACCGTCTATACATACCCCGTAAAAAGAAGGTGGAAGAGGTCTTATTCAGCTAGAATTGTCATACAAGACAACAACTATTGGCTTACTAACTTACATGGAAACAACAAATGACTGGATGATAAAATTAGTGAAACAACATGAAAACAGAAAGAAAAAATATTCAATAATAAAAGAAGGCAGTAAATACAAACAACATTTACATTTAGTAGATTCTGTAGTAAATCAAAACAGAAGCCAAGAACCAACTATTGCAGCAAAAGATATGAAAAAAAAGCCAAGGATAAAGCCCTTGAACAGATGAAACAACGCTGGCAAGACAAACCTCTGCATGGCCAATATCCAGAACGTGCAAATAAACCCAATGTTGATAAAGTTAATACTCATCGATGGTTACGAGCATCTGGATTAAAGTCTGAAACTGAAGGCTTTATTCTTGCAGCGCAAGACCAGAGTCTTTTCACTAGGAATTTTCAGGCAAATATCATACATAATAATGTGGATCCAAAATGCAGGTTCTGTGACAAATACCAAGAAACAATAGACCATCTAATCTCAGGATGTTCTATACTTGCCCCAAATGAATATAAAAATTCCAGTCGCGTCACTGTCAATTGGCAATCTATCTAGGAGAAGGAAAACTCCCACAACTCGCGAATGATCCAATACAGGCTTCAGAACCTTGCCTGTAGAAGATTTTTACCCAATGTGCCAGGCAAATTTGGGTGGACTTTGGGGCCCGTGCGTCACTCGAGGTAACAATACGAGAACTAAAATTAAAACAAAAATGTTCACGATAGCTCTTTCGAAGGATAAACAGAGAGTCTTCAAGGAAAAAGATGGGCTGGCCTAAAAAAGATAACAAAGAAGTAGATTGGATTATGCAAGCGATAGAACGGAGGAAAAATATACCTGAAAAACCTGAATGGGAATCACAGAAGGGTTTATTGAATGTGCGCTGAAAAAAGCGCAAAACTGGAAATCTGCTGGAATTGAAAAAAATTCCTAACTTTTGGCTCTATTATCTAAACACAGCACACAAAAGAGCTCGGCAAAGAACTTAAAGAAATGGTCAATGATACTACTAAAATTTCGGTATGGGTAACTGTTATTGTCCGGTTCCTTGTACCCCGGGTGATAGTCCAAGGTAAAACCAATAAAGAAGAACTCGAACACAGGTATGGAATAACACAGATAATTACAAACAGGAATATATAGAGAGAAGTAAAAGTGTTAGTATGAACAATCAGGTTTAGTAGAGAGAACAATGTAGTCTCGACCAGTATCACTATTCCAATGTCTTGCAGTAATTGTCTGAACGCGACTCTGTTTCCGACTGCCTCTGACTTGACTCTTGACTCGACTTGAACTATTGACGATATTCAGTCACCCCCCCACGAGGGCATCATGTGGCACAAGGCCGGTTTAACGTGGGATCTCCGAGCCCGTGGGCTCGGCCAAAAATATGCCCATTGAACCCATATAAACCAGTTCAGGGTCGGTTTACCTCCCCGAAAGTGTATCCGCCCTTAGGCGTAGCATCTTTCGGGTTCCTCCCTGCCCGAAGGCAGAGAGTTCAACCGATCAGCCGGTCGAGACTTGAACGACTGACGATATTCAGTCCCCCCCACTGGGACATCATGTGGCACAAGGCCGGTTTTTTAATGTGGGATCTCCGAGCCCGTGTGCTCGGCCCAAAAACTAGGCCCATTGAACCCGTATAAACGGGTTCAGGGTTGGTTTACCTCCCCGAACGAGACTTCGCCCTTCGGCGTACCCTCGTTCGGGTTCCTCCCGGGCCGAAGGCAGAGAGTTCAACCCAAACAGCCGGTCGAGACGCGAACGACTGACGATGTTCAGTCACCCCATCCTATTGGGACAGAATATGGCACAAGGCCGGTTATTTAATGTGAGATATCCGAGCCCGTGGGCTCGGCCCCAAAATATGCCCATTGAACCGCCCTTCGGCGTACGCCGTTCGGGTTCCTCCCCGCCCGAAGGCTAAGAGTTCAACCGAACAGCCGGTCGAGAATGCGAACGACTGACTGACACCTGAGGCCCAGTATTTATTAAGTATGGAATAGTCCATTATTATTATTATGGGTAAGATCCCATAATAGTAACCAAAGGAATTACCTTCCTTCTACCCAAGAATGGTTAGACAATGGTCCCATAAAACTACAGACAAATTACATGTCTTCCCACTACTTAAAAACTTTTGACATCTATTTTGACAAAACAGATATATTCCGCCTTAGAAAAAAAATGACATACAACATCTTGAACATAAATTTCAAACGTGTTTTTTACGAATGTAAAGAGCAATTACGTATTAATCGGATCATCTACAAAATCTGCTTCAGTATAGTGAAAAATCACAGTACTGCCTTGATAAATTATCGTAAGGCAGGCGATAGTGTACCCTATTTCTGGATCTTAAAGTTTTTAATTATATCAAGATATTACTCGTTGCCATCAATGTGATCAAACAAAATATGTCGATAAGAAAAACAACACTACACCCCATTCATATAAATGAAGTCTATAGGTCTGGTGAAATAAACATCAACAGAGGAATATTTCAAGCTGACTTTTTGTCTCACTTATTATTTTGTATATCCCTAATAGCATTAACCAAAGAAATTAACAGACTGGAATATGGCTTTAAGTTGCCTCAAAAGAAAATAAGCTATCTATTTTACATGGATGAATTATGCTTGTATACTAAGAATAAGAGTGAGTTGGAAGGTCTTCTGAAAACAGTAAAATATTTCATTGATGACATTGGAATGGAATTCGGTTTGAATCAATGTGCTAAAGCCACAGTTTTACGAGGACAGTACAATAAATCTCCTCTGGGGTAACAATCAAATATTTCGAAAAAGAAGAAGCTTATAAGTACCCCTGTGTAAATGAGAGCGAAGGAATTCACCATGAGCAAATGAAAGAAATAGAACGAAGAGTAATATAAATGAATGCAATTGATATTAAGATCTGAATTCAATTCTCAGAACAGAAATATGTCCATTGATAGTCATGCTATCCCAGGGGTCCAATTTCGTTGCAACATCTCGAATTTGATTTCTACAACAAGAAATTTTCTTTAATCTGCGTCATACGAAGACTGATACCAACCGTCTATATATACCCCGTAAAAAAGAAGAAGTTTCATTCAGTTAGAATTGTCATACAAAACACCAGGTATTGGTTTCCTAGTATGCATAGAAGCAACAGAAGAACGGGTGATACAATTAGTCAAATGACACTAAAACAGAAAGAAAAAATATTCAATCATGAAAACAGGTTGTCAATACAAACGAGATTTACACTTAGCAGATTCTGTAGAACCCAAGAACCAACAGTTGCTGTCAATATTATGAAAAAAGAACGCCAAATATAAAGCGCCTGAACAGATGAAGCAACGCTGGCAAGAAAAAAATCTCTGAATGGCCAATATCCCGAACGTCATAAAAAAGTCGATATTGATAAAATTTAAACTCATCGATTGTTACGAGCATCTGGATTAACGGCTGAAACAGAAAGCTTTATTCTTGCAGCGCAAGACCAGGATCTTAATCACTAGAAACTATACAAATATACATAATAGTGTGGATCCAAGGTGAAGGTTCCCTGACAAATATCAGGAAACCAAAGACCATCAAATGTCAGGATATTCCATACTTGCGCTAAATGAATATCAAAATCTTCATGATAGAGTAGGGAAATGATTACACTGGACAAAGTACAGATAATTTGGAAAAGGTGTTAATAAACACTGGTATGAACATCACTCAACACCGATTACAAAAATAGACAACATCATAATTCTATGAGATTACACCATCTTTAAAGAGAGGAAGTTTGAAACAAACGGTCTGGACATAATTGTCAAAAACCTATAAGAAAAAAACTTACCTACTAATTAATATGGCTTGTCCAGGGCACTGCCACATAGCCATTAAAGAATTTGAAAAACTATCAAACTATAAAGACTGGGAAATCGAAATTGTAAAATGGAGAAATTTTAAAAAAAAGAATAGTACCCGTCATAGTTCGTGTTATATACCGTACCCATGACAACTAATATGTATGCCCCAAATCCTCATAAATACTTAGGACACTATTGTAAGTCGGGTTAATATGCTGTCTACGTAGTCCACCACTAACAGTGGTTTACATTCTTCACGCCGCTGGCGTCTATTGTATTTTGTTGATGCCATTTTCATTTCCAACCTCTGTTTTGGTTATTTCTCATTCAGTAACCTTTTGTAGGTTACAACAGTAGGTGCGCTTGGAATGTCAAAAAATAATCACAACTGCCCATTGGAAAAAATCTCTGGAAATCCCTGCTGAAGAGAAATACAAAAAAATATCTTGGTGATTACAGCCACACACTAAAAATGATCTTTGTCCATGTAACGCTAGTGATGTTATGGAACGTTGTAAAACAATTCATAAAATTTAGAAACAACGACACTCGTCTACGTGCCTTAAATCTTCCTGTAGACTTGTAGAAAGCGTGGTCATTGTAGAAATCGAAATATATAGATGTTAATAATAATAATAATAATAATAATAATAATAATAATAATAAATGCCTTCTTTGTACACACAGTGATCATACCTGTTCATAAGGTCTAAAATAGAAAATATTTCGGCGAATAACATTGAAATATACGGATCTCGAAATTAAAAAAAACACAACCACTATTCCTAACAATGATAAAAGCAATAAAAAATTCGTACATTAAGAAAGATCCCAGAATATACATCTTTATCTCAAACACATGATTATGTTTATAATTATTGCTCACTTACGTAGAATATATACTCCAATAACATTATCTAAAAAAAAAGAAAGAAAAACTTCATTAAAGTTAGTATTCAACTGATAAATTTGGATGATTGTATAAAATAGTAATTGAATCAAAATCATAATAGCAATCGGCATCATTATGCTTTGGGGTTAACAAAAAACTTTTCCATGGTGTGAATATTTACATTGATGCTTTTTTTATTTTAAACCTTTATCAGATCGTGTGTCCTGATATATTGGGTTTCGTATATTCTGACCTAGCATCATGTTTTGATATGCTGTTCTCTTAAAAGTATCATTGAAAAAAGAAAAAAAATATATTCCACGTTGCCTAATTTATGAGCACGAAGCTGAAACCGCACTAATGAATAACTGGTAAATTATATTAAATTTTTGAAACTGTAGGATAATTCATCAATAAATATTTGCAAATATTACAATATGCTGATTCTGAGTTGGAAGTGTCAACTATTGGTTAGAATACTACGTGGGTGGGATATTTTGACAGTAATGAATTGCATTTGTCTAAGTTTTGAAAATACGTCCAGAACGGCAGGAAGTCAACAGGAATTTTGAAGTGTCTGTGTATTTCTCACAGCTAGATTCGAAAGACAGGCTAAGACCACACGCAGAGATACGCTAAGCTAACAAAGGACATGAGTCCACTTTTGTCCGATGAATCTTAAAACTCCTGATACCACGTCTGTCAATCTCCTCTGAAGTTGACCAAAGATTGGCAGCTTATCTTTTCCCCGTTCTATATATATGTCAGTGTGGAAAAATTACCTGGTAGCATTCAATTCCTCGATAACCGAACTAGTTACATTCAATCATCGCCGATGGAACCCGGAACTACCACGAGTCATGATGAATGGATTTTACATCAGGGAAAACCCGTGAATTCAGCGACAATTGAGCCTCAAACACAAGCCTATGGAACACGTACATACGATCCATCGTACATACGATCCATCGCATATAAGATCCATCGTATATACGATCCATCGTATATACGATCCATTTCTAAAGATGCAGGGAAAATGATCGGTTCCCTGTACCGCTCCAGTGCTTGACACCAATCTTCTATTTTTACAACAGTCAGATCAGACCGAAAATAAAGTACTGTTGCCATATATGGTTAGGAGATGCAAAGTTTTTTTTTTGGGGGGGTGTTAAAGCAATTCACCCCAAGCAATGTGGGAGCGCCGCTAGCATGCAAGGTGTTACAGAGGATTGAGAACAGGGATTAAGAGGCGTGTTTGTTGAAAGGATACAGAGAATGACTGGGAACAACCTCACGGTGTCAGATGACGATTGACATTATACATGAATATTTGAAGATTATAGTCATCGAGGAAGCAAGTAAGGGGAAAGGACTTCCACAGACGGAAGTGCGGGAGAAAAAGCTATTTGAGTTGAAGAAACCTTTACATTTAACTGTATTGTCCATGAAAGGGTGGGACCGCGTTGCCAGCCTGGTATCTTGCTTAAATTCATATAGTCCAGGAACCAACGAAAGTCTCTCGTTGGAACAGTTGCTCTGAAAATACTTGTAGAAGAAACAGAGCGAGGTCAAATCACGTCTATGGGATAAGTCTTCATTTTCCTGTCTCGATAGAGTCCAAAAATATTTCCGTGTCCTAAAGGGTGACAAACTATTTTCCATCCTACAACCTCTTTCTCACAGACTAAATGTTTCAAGCCTCTTACTGCTCTGTCGCCATTTGCATGGAAAGTGCTCAGACGAACTAGATTCCTTAGTTCCACTATTTCTAATCTTCACGGCTCGGAGCCGCCATGCCTACACACATTATAGAGAAACACCCGCATTTCCTCCGTATTCCATTGCTGAGAAGTATGTTCCACTGGAGCAGCCTCTTCCCGCGAACGACTGCTCTGTGGAACCCACAGCCAGGAGAATGTTTTCCCGATCACTACAATCTTAACCGTTATCTAAACTATGCCTCTTATTCTGTAACCCTCTACTTCAAGTGGCTCTAGGCCTTGAACGAGGTGAAACTAAATTTAAAAAGTTGAAGTCTTTTGTTGATACCATCTACGCAGTAGTGTTCTGATCCAGTGACGACATGGAATGCAACAGAAAGCACTGCCAGAACACAATCCTCTATAAGCGTCGACATGTTGGGAATGCCTTGAAAGATTAAAATTGGTAAATGCCAACGAGAAAATGTGCAGTCCTGAAAAGAATATAGAAATATAAAAATAAACTCAGCTTCTCTCTTGACGTGGATATGATCTGGGAGTGTTAAGCTTTCCATGTTTTCACTAATCATTATATGCCAAAATAATTTCAGCTATCTTTCTCTGATTCTGAGCGTAAGTGGAATTTTTGTTGCCATTTTCTTTAAGATTTCCTCGTTGCTTTCCATGTTTTGAATAAACTTTATACTTCTGTAGAACCACATTTCTGTTGCCTCCAGTTTTCTCTTCATCTGTGGAGAGATTCTCCAGCATTACCTGCCATAGAAGAAGATGGGTGTCACATAGCAATTCAACACTATTTGGAATACATCTTCAGAAATCTTAAAATATCCCAGAGATTGTAACAGCGTTTTTTTTTCTCCTGTTACCTGTAATGAAAGTCTCAGCCTTATTCCCATTGACAACAGCTGCTAGTCTACAACTACAAAACCCGCAGCTTCTTTTTTTTTCTTTTGGAATGTCTCTGTATCTCATTGTTTTTCCGTTATCGCATTACTCATTGTAATGGAGCAAATTATTTTGTACACTTTATATCTCAGTTAGATTGATTGATTGATTTTTACAATTTATCAACATTTTGCAAGTTATTTAAATGCAGAAAATATTTTTAGATTGTAATATATTTTTTGGATGGGATAATAATGATTATTCTAATTAACACATATCTTGGGGGAGAAGCGATGGATTCATATATTTTCCCTAGGTTATTTGCACATAAGCCTGGAACTGGAACTCGACTCACAGATTTACAATTATGAGCCCTTATCATTTACACCACCAACATGTACAAGGATTACTGGTATTTTCAAGTGGTCATCGATACAGGCACTAATAGGCACAACGTTGCTTAACTTCGGTGATCGTACGAGTCTGTTCATAGTTAAAAAAAAAAGACAACTTCTTGTAAATGACTCTATCTCTTTATTTCTAGCAGTAATTTTCTAAACCCGCGTGAATGCCAGCATTTATTTAGACCATTTTTTTAATCTTTATCACTCCATGCAAGGCAGTAAAGCCATTAAAACACAAAGAATCACACGATGGGAAAATATCAGGAATAGAAACATTATTAATTGGTGCAGAGAAAAGTCAGTAATCCGAAGGACAGTAGATAACAATTGACATTGTATTTAAAATTTAGCAGATTAAAGTTGGCTGTAAAGCATTTAGCCGGAAGGGAGTTCCACAAGCGAGAAATGAGAGAAATGTAACTTTTAGCATAGAACTTACGATTAAATCTATCCGGCTCAACTGTAAAATGATGATATCTCGACGTCTGTCTGGGAATGCGCTTAAATTTAAAAAAAAAATGTCTAGCTACCACAGCGATGAGCTCATTCAAATAATTACCATGACAGTATTTCTAGAAAAAAAAAACCACAAAGAGGCAACCTTACGGTAGTGGGAATGTGACTGAAGCCGGGTTGACAGATCAGGGTAAAAAATATTGCTGATTCTTCTTTGGATATCATCAAGGAGCTCCATCCAGATAAATAACAGGGTCACCGGACAATATGCGGCAGCAATATTCTAAACATGGACGAATGGTAGACTTATAGATATGTAAGATAGTTCCTGGAGAGAAAACTTCTTGGACGACACAGTGAATCCTCTTTTTTAGCAGCTGACCTGGCAATGGATTCAATATAGACTTTCCACTTCATGTCAGCTGAAAACATTAGCCCAAAAATACGTAACCAGTCAATTTTTTGACGGTTATCATCAGCCATGCTAATGGGAGACAGAAACGGGTGATTAGTAGAGAGTAGTTTAGTTTTGGAGGTGTTAAAATTAACAAGCCATCTTTTGCCCCCGTTAACGATGGACTTTAGTTCGTTTTAGGCGTCGGTTGTCATTTTAACTTTGTTGGACTGATCAACCTTACTATCGAGGCTGGATTAAATGGTTGCGTCATATAAAATCGTATTTGTTTAGCGCTGATATAAAAATAGCACAGCCTTGTGAATAAATGCCCCGAAAATTCGATCACTCATATTAATTGTTATTTCACCAGTTTGAAGATTTCAATTTTTATCATGAGACCGACATTTCTCTTTTTAATGCTTCCAAGGCTGGTAACTGTTAGCACGAAAATGTTCGGCAGACTTTGAACCTGTATCAGAATTAAATGAATATCTGGACACTTCCGTTATAAGTCTGGTAATGGCGAGCAAATGTAATTTCGCGGATCTGCGTTCTGCATCAAGTGAAAAGTCATAAAACTTTCATCATTGTCAAGCCCTGACCTTTATAGGCGTTGCAAGAAAGAACATTGCAAGAAAGGCTTGGCAAATAGGAAAGTTTCAAAAAGCACAAGAAATTTTGTCTTAAATCAAGTGGAAAATATATGAAAAAGATAACCAGACTTCCTTTGAAAGAAATCCATGCGGAAAATCGAATGAAATAGGCAACAAATTGCATAACGACAGTTAATTCCACCGTATTATCATCGATGTATACGGGGATTGTATCAATGGACCATAGAGCTGGAGCCAAGACTGTGTATATGCCCTCAGTAACTGAATCCAATGTTGATATATTGGCGGGGATTTTGTAAACAAATTCATGTGTTGAATAGGACTATCCGTGTCTGCATCTAGACAATTTTCAGATGACAGCTAAGTTATACGTTTAACTTTTTTAGGCAAACGTGGAGAGATGCTTCAAAATATACATAGATTTAAGTCAAATGTTGAGAGACGCTTCAAAAATAAGGCAAACATTTTAGGTTGTTCATAAATTTATGCACGATAATGCGCAATCGCATTCAAAAAGGAAACGTCCACACACACACACACACACACACACACACACACATACACACACACACACACAATACTAATAGGTAATTGGCAGGGATAATTCCAAGGAGGACATTAATCCAGACAGAGCTCAATGTAAGTAACAGAACAATATAATAATAATAACTCAAGAAAATCCTTAAAAATCCATCTCGGTTATAATTTATATCATGAATATATTTAAATATTCATGTTTTCAAATATAATTTTGCATAACTATTATTAATTCTCACCAGTCGAGAAGCAGCCCCATCGAAACAAGAATGCAGTTTTGCAGTGAGCATTTTTTTGTCTGTATGTAAAAATTATATATATATATATATATATATATATATATATATATATATATATATATATATATATATATACGAGATGCGTTCAAATGTGCATTCGACTTTGTTTTTTTTTGTCTCCGCGACAAATAATACCACTTGCGCCCAAACATTTGAGTGACATTACGTGAAAATTTTGCATCGGTAGGCATTGTGCGTTCCCGGATTTTCGTCATATTTTCTTTTTCGCGCAAGATAACGTAACGCATTGGCCAGTGATACTGAATCTAGCTTTGCAAAAATCTTGGTAATGCTGCAGCTTAAACCACACAGAAGATTCAGACTACCTTTGCCGATGACGCCATAGGCAAAAATCAAATCAAAAAGCGGTACAAAACGCTTCAAACATGGCAGTTCCTCGGTTGTGCGCGAGACAAGCTCAAACAGACCATTCACTGTTGTTTTCAGATCGGAACAGAACCAGAAGTAAAAGTGTGCCAAATCGGGGGACTATGAGGTTTATCGAAAAAGTACTGAGTTGTTCTTGAAAAAGGAAGCTTGCTGCAACATCTCTGCTCGAAACGTTCTGCCATCTTGCATGAAAACGGAGATCTGCACGCAGTAAACATCTTTACCTCACCCGTAACCGCTAGGAATTGACCCGGCCTACCGACACGAAAACGTTCTCACCGTCGCACAATGTGTAGTGTCACCATCACCCCAAATAATTTTACCCGTGTGGCAAGGAAATGCGACATATGTTTTGTGTCAATTAATTTTAATAATAGGCTTTTCCTAGTTAGGAAAAGATTCCGTCGGAAAGTACCCGATATTCATTATGCAAGGAAAATACAGAAAATATTGCCAAAGCTTTCGAAGGCAAAAGGCATTTGGTGAGTTTAGTAAAATTTTCAAAAGACCTAACACCACTTATTTTTTTAAATAAAATCTTAGACGGCTGTGGGATCTAAATTTGTAGAACTAATTATTGTCAAAATGTAAACGAGGTGAAATTCTGTTTTTTATATACATTTTAGAATGCTAGCTCTTAAATTATATATGTTTTTTATTTATTGATCTTTGTTTTTGTTGCACTAATATTGCTTCAGGTATCACAAATCCGTTTTTATTATTTGATGTTGCTATTATTTTGGTATTGTTTGTGAGTAGTTGTTTAATGTTACAGCGATCTATATGATGCATATTAATGTGCTGTCTAATGAAAATATAGTCCGATATGTGTCAAGTGAGTCTCCGTGAATGTGTGATTGTAATTTCTTATATGCAAGAGGATTTGTTTTTTCTTTCTACGCGTAGAGCAAGTATATTCATAAAAAAAACCTAGGCCTCATATAGGGGGATATAAATTCGGGTATATTATTTTTATTTACAAATTTACTAGTTTTTAATTGTTTGTAGTAAATAATAAGTGTAAAGCATTTATTTTTACCGAATTGTATTATAGCATATATATATATATATATATATATATATATATATATATATATATAGAGAGAGAGAGAGAGAGAGAGAGAGAGAAAGAGAAAGACAGACAGACAGAGAAAGAGAGAGTGGGATTTGGGGGATTTGGGGTGGGGTTGTAGGCTGATGCATTTTTCCTTATTTTTCATTATATTTTTAGTGAGATTTGGATTTGTTCCTAAATTCCCAATCGAGCAGAAACCCAGCGGGTACGGCCTGACGATGTTGTATAATGTGAAAACAGAAAATAACATTCTAGAATCTACAAATCAACAATTCGCCTTTGCATGGAGTATTTCTTCCATATATAGTCTGGAGCCCCTTCTGTTGGCCTCGGAGTTCTTGATAGGCTCCAGAGGCGGATATGCAATATAATTGGCCCTGCTCTGACATCTCGTCTACAGTCACTTTCTCACAGACGCGCTGTCGCCTCCCTCTTTCTTTTCTACAAATATTTTCATGGAAATTGCTCCGAGGAGCTGCATTCGCTGGTTCCCAGACTTCATGAGTTCAAGCGCCCTACGAGGCTGGCATCCCGCTCTCACCCTTTCACTGTCGAAACTCCTAAATGTAGCCGTCTCTTCTACTCCAATAGCTTCATGTCTCGCACCTCTCGCCTGTAGAACTCCCTTCCCTATTTCAGTTTCCCTGAGAGCTATAATCTCCAGCTATTCAAGTGTAATGTCAATCGACATCTCCAGTTGCCTTGATCTATCCACTACCCTTCTCCTCATTCTTTCTTCTATCACTCCTATCTGATCTTGCTCCAAATTTTCTGTAACCCCTTGCGTCCTAGTGGCTTCCCGCCTTGCTTCGAGTAAAACGCTTAAAAAAAAAAAAAAAAAAAAAAGAAAGAATATTCAAAAGGAGCCAGGCAAATCTACCTATGTTTCACCTAAACGGATCTTCAGGGTAAAACTGGTCAGCTTTAACCTGAAGATCCGTTTAGGTGAAACATCTGTAGCTTTTCCCGGCTCCTTTAGAATATTCTAGTTTACGCTCTACTTAGTGTATTGACCACTCTATGTTTAGTCTTTCTACTCGTTATTTTTTTATTTTTTAAACTTGGACTTGGAGTTTAAGCTTTTGGAGATTGTTTTCGTATTGTCTTAATGTTCTTGGTTCTTTCTTTTTTATTCTCACTTTTCCCTCGGGTACTGATTTGTTCTATTACAAGTTGAGCTATCCGAGGTTTTCCAAACGAGCATTACCATTTACATATACATATATAAAGTGTGTGTGTGTGTGTGTGTGTGTGTGTGTGTGTGTGTGTGTGAGAGAGAGAGAGAGAGAGAGAGAGAGCGATAAGAGTGAGAGAGAGAACGCCCAAAATGTCAGTTTTATCAAAATATAGTAACAATGTTTGCTATAATATTTTCTCGATATATTTCATTAACCTCATCACTGCAGCATCAAAAATTCCTAAAGAATGTTGTTTATCGCAGAAAAACAACTACATTGACGGACTTTAGACAGGAAATTGAAAATGCATGTGTATCAAACCCAATGGCCATTTTGGTCAACGTTGCCTAAGCAGTAGTTCGCCGTACAATTAAATGTCTCAAATTTATAGACCACAATTTGGAGAATATCTCATGATTGAAGTGTCCAAATGTAACTTGTATTAATCTGGTGAGGTCTGAATAAATTTAGTATTGCAATATCTACATAAGTTTTTACTTTCCTGAAGTGAGGATACAATTGGGGGGGTGGATTTTGTACACATTTATATATGATGTTTTATTTCTATTTCGTCTTTCCCTAAATGCATTTGATTTTGGTAATATATGTTATTTTCAATATAATGTACATGACTATAGTTTTTATCATAAAAATAGTTGTTTGCATGAAATTTAATTTGCTTGTTGGCTATATAATTAGGGTAGCCATTATTGATAAATGTTTGTTTTACATTATTTAATTATTTAAGGAAAATTATTTTAGATGAGGAAATGCGTTTAGATTTTTGAATTAGGTTATTAATGATAACAGTTTTATATTTTTCAAGGCATACATTTTGTGAGTTCGGAATGCAAGAATTAAAACAAGAACATTTTTATTCATCCTCTTTAGGTCCTTGAAATGACGTGGTTGTCTCGTATTTTAGCTATAGAAAAATGCCGTAAATGAGTCTGCAAGAGCAAGACAAGAGTTTATATCTGAAATGAGGTATTTGTGTCGTTTACTTTTGTTTGAATTTCATATTGCATTTATGTATTTAAATATTTATTATAGGTGTCGGTTATTATTTGTTTATTTTTTTCTGCGCTCCCACGCTGAGTGTTTCCATTATTACAATGATTGTTATCATTAAGTCTCCTATTTAATTCCCACTTGTTGCAGTTGTAAATAAGTTGCACATTATTTTGGAGTAAAACGAAAATATTTTTTCACAACTCACTGCATTTATTGTATTATTCCGGGCTATATTAATACTGGACGAATCGTATAGTCTTCTGTGTACCAAACTTGATATAAGTGACAAAAAATATATCGACACCCTTCACGATTATTTTTTAGCCGGCAAACACGTCAGAACTTAGTTTAAGTTAAAACTTAATGGTTGATTTTTCCATAGCTAATGCATATATAATATATATATATATATATATATATATATATATATATATATATATATATATATCTTACGCGCAGCACTTAGTGGAAAGCGCTTAATATCAAGGGTAGAGCTAACATATTAACTTTTATTGTGTGCGTCTACACGTGTGTATGTGTGTAAGTTTGTTTGAAGACTCAAGTGACAAGTACACATCTACCCGCTCTTTGTTGAAAGGAACATCACCACACATAAAAAGCCACGATCCCGGCAACGAAATAGAATTAAAATTGCGTATGTATGTATGCCCGAGCGCATGGATGTGTATCTGTGCTAGTCGTCGGATTGTTTGTATCGGTGCGTTTGTGTGAACTAAAATGCGGACACTTGTATATGTGTGGGTTTATGTGTGTGAGAGTGTCATTCTTAACAGACACTGATAGACATACCCCATCTCGCTAACAAACATATTCAAAACATAGTCAAACTGTTGTAACCCAGAAAAGGTTACTGAATGACGAAAAGTCAAAACGGTGGTTAGAAATTAATGATAATATTTATAGCATCAAAAAAATACAGTGAAGTAGTAAAACCCTACTAGAGGTTGGCTAATGAGACAGCATATTACGATAATTATCTGGCTTCCCACAAGGTAGGATGTGGCACAACGCCAAATTTAATGTGTGCAAATCCGAGTCCGTGGGCTGGGGCAAAAATGTCCGTACCCCGATATATGCGGGATTCGGTATTTATTTACCTTCCCAGACGAGACTCTGCCCTTCGGCATAGCCTCGTTCGGGTTTCTCTATACCCAAAGGAAGAGAGTTTGACACGTCAAGTGGTTACCACGCTGAAAGCGTATAGAGCATATTACGGTATTTGCCTACCTCCCCTAGGGGTAGGATGCGACACATGGCCAAATTTAATGTTGGGATCAGGCAAATATTGCCCGTAGACCCCGCATACGCGAGATCGGGTGTCTGTCTACCTCGGCAGAGGAGACGCAGCCCTTCAGCATAGTTTAGTCCAGGTTCCTCTCTGCCTGAATGCAGAGAGTTCGACACGGCAAGTGTTTCCAACGCTGACAGCTCACGCTGCCAGATTAGACAGCATATTTCCCCAACTTACAATAGTTTCCAACGTATTTATGAGGATTGAAACATACCTATTAGTGTTCATATGTACGGTATATAGCACAAGCTTAAATAGAACCAATTTAAAAAAAAAAATAGTTTATGATCGCAAAAGCGTGAAACCCGGGTTACAAATACATCTCCATATAATTAAATATATATATATATATATATATATTTATATATATATATATATGTGAAGAAATATACTCTTAAGATGTGCTATATTTATGGGATAAAGTGCTCAGTATCATAGATAAAGCGTGTGTAATTATAAAAGTGAACATAGAAGTCAACACTTAGAGGCGACAGTCTGTTTCATGCTAGATGCAATCGTCAGGCCACGAATCTCGTGGCCTCATGATTGCATCTAGCATGAAACACACACAGACACACACACACACATATATATATATATATATAACACATATATATAACATATATATATATTTATATAACACATATATATATATATATATATATATATATATATATATATATATATATATATATATATATATATATATATATATATATATATATATATATATATATATATAGATATGGATAGGTTAGTTTATAAAACAAAGGCAAACGAAAGGATACCAATATAATCAGTGCGAAAACATTTATTAAATATTAGTTATTTAACCATATGACAGATTTGATGTACGGGATGAAATGTATTTGGTACTGATTATATTGGTACACTTTCCTTTTCCCTTGCTTTATTAACTAACCTATCTATTTTACATAATATATGGAACACATTTGAACCCTTTCATCTAATAATATAGATATATAATATAATATATATGTAATATTTTATATATAATTTAATATATATAAATATAATATAACGTAAAGTATATATCTTTACTCTTTGTCTATGATCATTGAAACAAAGGAAATATTCTTTTTTCTGCGATAGCTGCTGACGAGAAAAAGAGGAAGCTATTCCTCTAAAACTTTTAAAGTCACCGGAGTTTTTTTTTTCTGCTCTATTTATAAGCCACTCGACCGCAGAACAAACCTCTAACTTAATAACGATGTGCGTCTTTAGTGAGCATGTGTTAGCCTTGCATATAACGAATACAATTTACAGAGGGAATAACAACATTTTGTCTACGACAACTACTTTCCCGATTATCACGAGTAAGACCAGTGTTAACGAAAACTCAGTCACAACAACGACTACTGTTGTTATGAAAATGAATAGCAGTGATGTGCGACAAGCGATTTTTTTCTAAAAATTCTAACAACTGCAGACGAACAACAACAGAAGCTTTGGTTTACGTTACATTCATGTTTACTATATTTCGCTAACAGCGGTAAGTTTCTAAAAAAGATTTTCCTAAGTCATTTACTTATTTTCATTTTACGTTTTCTTTCTGGTTGTTTAATATTTTGGGTTTAAAAGAACGACACCTTTTCAAATGAGCACATGTTACACGCGCTGATTCGCGATACGCTTTCAAGGTTTGATTGTTCACATCTTCGCAAAGCGTTAGTTAAATTTAATTTTGCATTTCACATTAACAATCTACCTATATGTTATGACGTAGCCGTCTAAATACGAGTAATGTATATATATATATATATATATATATATATATATATATATATATATATATAGATAGATAGATAGATAGATAGACAGATAGATTACATCAGATCGTGTCTTTACAGATTACAAGAGAAATGTATTGATTTAAAGAAATACCACACGTGTTTATGTTGGATATAAACGGCGCAAACATTATGTATTTTCTATACAAAATAGATAAAGATAATGCTCCTTATATTTTTCCTCTCGCTTTCTCTTACCTTTTCTGCATGTCTGTCTTACACCAGTCACTCAGAATATATATATATATATATATATATATATATATATATATATATATATATATATATATATATATATATATATATATATATAATGTGCGTCTGTGTGTTTGTTTGTGTTTATGTGTGTGTTTGCGGGGGTCTGAGTATGTGAGTGTTTGCCGGGGGTCAGAGTGTGTGTGTGTGTGATCTTAAAACTTTTAAGAGCGAACTATATCTTTCTGAACTGCATAGATTCATTTTTTTTATTATAAGTATTATATATAATTAATAAATAAAAAACCTGTCTTTCAAAAATTACTCAATTATTTGCATGAATCGGAATTGCCTTGGTGTATTGAGTAGCAACTCTGCCTCCTGTTGGTTAAATTGGTCTCAAGAAAAAATAAAGATACACATTGTCTTCTATAGAGTTCGTTGTGCTTGTACTCATTATTGTTTTGCGTGTTCGTATTAAAAACAAATGCGATTATTAACGATTTGCAGTTAAGGTGATAGTTTTGGTTTCCGCTGTAGATTAACGCATATATATATATATATATATATATATATATATATATATATATATATATATATATATATATATATATATATCACGAATTACTGCCCTATGGAAAAGACTCCCAAGAAGATGCTTTATCGATCACTAAAAAGCTTAACATAGTCTTGTCTAGAGTCAACCGTTATTTTCCCCTCCAATACATATAAACTACCCGCTAACGTAACCCTCTACTGGGGTGGACCAAGTGCCTCGTATAGGTGAAACTTATTTATAATATATATATATATATATATATATATATATATATATATATATATATATATATATATATATATATATATATATATATATATATACACACACACACATATATATATATATATATATATATATATATATATATGTATATATATAAACTCGGGTTAAATTACATGTAGTAGCGCGTCAGTTTATTACTTTCAGCTTTTCGTCTCATCTCGCTTCCGCTACTATGATGCGCGCACGCATAAACATAGGCACACACACGCGATCATACACGCACACACATTTATTTGTCTTTATGTATGCATGTATATAGGCAGGTGGTGTGTATGACGTACTTTTGCAAAGGAAATATTTCGACTTACAGCAGTAAGCCTGATCATGTCAGCAATAAGCCTGATCATGTCACATATATACATACATGCAATTATCCATATATTCATACGTATCACATGGAAAGGTTGTATATTTTGTTATGTTGCATCATATTGCCTGTCTTTTCCCAAATATATCAATCTTCCTTGTAGGCAAACATTTTTCTAGATGAACATTACTACATGATGACTTGACATCTCGGCACGACATTTTGCAGTCGAGTATTACTACTCATCACTTTTGTACACATGGAGGCGCAGTTTCTCTTTCATCGACTGAGCGCACTGGCTGTAATTGTTTATTTGATGAACATGTACAAGAATGTATCCATATAGGCGGGAACTTAGTTTATACTGACGGACATAACTTATCTAAATTATTTTCTCTTTCTGTCGTTCACTGTCACATAATGCACAAAAATACCAAATACATTTTAGGCATTTATGGGATTGCAAATAGAGAATCCGCTTTATTTTTCTCGCGAATATGTTACCGAATAATTTCCATTCAAGTGTGTACGCATTACTATCATTTTCTTTTTAAAGTTTAATTTGTATTTTAAATATAAAATATTTTTAAAATATGGTTATTATAAATTCATTTAAAAAAAAAACATTATTAATACGTGCATTTTTTTCTTTTTCGTAGACAAAAATAATTTAAATATGTTTTGTCAGTCCTACTTTTGGTTGTGTGCTTACGGCACATGATGGAAACCAAGAAATTTCTTTTTTAAAAATTTTTTTAAGATCCTTCTGTAGGAAAAATAACAGATGCATCCTGTTATGAATAATTCCTAAATATTCCTTAATTATATATCTGTAAATGTTTTCAGAACATTTAGTTGCTTAAGATATGCATTCTACTGTGTATTTAGATATAATTTTTAAATTACTCCGATCAACCATGTCCGCACATAAAGTATATGCATTATAGCTTAATGCATGGGCAAGTTATATATATATATATATATATATATATATATATATGTGTGTGTGTGTGTGTGTGTGTGTGTGTGTGTATCATTTAATATATATATATATATATATATATATATATATATATATATATATATATATATATAATTAAATGATAAATGATGTATGCAATTCCGCAAAATTCAAAGTTAATGAAAATGACAATGCGTGTATTCATTTTCGTTATCTCTTAATTTTGCGGAAATACATACACTATAGAAGGCAATAAAATATATAAATACTTGGTCGATTGTTTGATCAAATATGGATTGGGATCAGACATAAGTGTGAGTAATGACTCAAGATCTGACCTAGTCATGTCTGGACTGGAAGGGTTTGTTACAGTGATAACGCTACTTTTTATTTTTTACTGTTTTTCACTTATTTTATGTTAGCACGGAATTTTAAACTGGGCCACGAAATTAATTTATTATACACCGACACTAAAGCAATGCAATTTAAAATTAGTCCCATGTCTTATAGATTATGGCAAGCCTGGGGGTGTGCGCGGGGTATATATATATATATATATATATATATATATATATATATATATATATATATATATATATATATATATATATAAAGTGTGTAATGGAGCCAACAACCCAGTGTGTATTATATGTATGTGTATTTTTTCAATCCTCTATTATAGATTTATGATTATTATTATTGGCATAATTGTTTTGTATTTACTGTTTCTCTGCGAATTTTTGTTATTTGATTATTTAATTCACAAACTTTTCTCCTCGCTTTCATTTCTCATTAGTATTTATACAGGGTCCTAAAGAAATACCTCAAACCTAATCACCTGTCATTAACGACATCTTACCATTATATATGAAGTATTTCTGCCGCACCCTGTATAACACACTTCCTCACTCTCTCCCCTATTTCTCTTTCTATTTATGCATCTCCCATTTGTCAATTTTCGCAAAAGTAAATTTCTTTATTAATTTATCGCTGAACATTTTATTCTATATTTCCTTTTTCTCTTTCTATCTTGTATTCCCAACCCAAATATTCATAATATTAAAGTATTTTTTATATACGTTCAGTATTTCTTGAGTATTGATGACAAATTAATTCGTCGCATTTACATTATTTTCAAATGAGAACGATTTGGGGCAAGATTTTTTCTATATTTGTGTTTTTGTAAATTTACATAAATTTGCATGTCTTGTAAATGTTATTAAAGTTGAATATATTTTGCAAATTTGCCTAAATATGAATTATTTTGGCAATTTTGCTTAAATTTGGATAATTTTGCAACTTTGCTTAAATTTGAATAATTTTGCAACTTTGCTTAAATTTGAATAATTTTGCAACTTCGCCTGTATATGAATATTTTTGCAACTTTACTGAAATATGAAGATATTTTGCAACATTGCTTAAATTTTAATATATTTGCAACTTTCCTTAAATGTGTGTATATCTTGAATTTTTGCTTAATTCTTTTTATTTTAAGAAATAATCTTATAGTTTTGCTTATTGTAAATAATCCACCACAAGGATAGGATTAAGTCAGTGAATTGCGAAATAATCAAAATCACTACTTTTACAATAAATTTTTAACGAGGCAGTACAGCAATTTCTATTGGAACTTACAATGAATTCCACAGAGCTATCATTACTAAATATAATGCTATATTTGTTAGATTTTAACGAGCTAGCAAAATGACATTCCTTTCAAATTTTCGACAAGGATACATAGCGATAGCAAAAATGTTTTTTCATACTCCCTATGTCTTGCCCTAAACTTCCCCTTGTACCGTTTCGAATTCGTCATCTACATTTGAAATAACACAAAATTGATAATACATTCCAGAAATATATTATATATCGTCTAGATTAGTGATTTTTAATTGAAAAAAATAATTAACTTCTATACATATTGTAAAGTGAAGATTAATTATAGTCACTTTGCAAAGTCACCATAATTTTGGGAGTGGGCGGTCAGTTTTGGGTCAGAAAAATAGTTGCAACGTGAGAGTAACTTAGCTAGAAGGTCACGTATTCACAACCAAAATCCAACGTATCTTCAACGTTGGAAGAAAGTTCAGTTTTAGCTGATTAGCAGCGTAATTCGTCAGTATTCGAGCCAAGATGAAAACTGGTATGTTAAATACAGATATTCAATCCTGATTGGTCGATTATCATTTTGTTCTGTCCGTTAGAAGTTTATCAGTTTTGCATAATAAATAGAAAAAAAAAATCTCAGCAGATTATTTAAGATTTAATTATAGATTAAGTTCGACAATTATTTAATATATTTTCTGTTTATATGTTATTTTAATAGATACAATTTATGTAAGTAAATGCATTGCTTCTTTTATTTCATAATAAACAGTTATAATTATATTTGCCGGCATGTATGTTCAAGAGATTTCGTACAAAATATGCCTTCTCCGACAGGAATCCAACCAATAAGGAACCGTCAGTTGATCTGTCGTGTTATATCAATCAGCTACAGAGAAAGCGTTTGCTAAGATCGTCGAAGATTTGTTATTTATAAACAGTAAAAAACGTATATAAGTAGTATATATATATATATATATATATATATATATATATATATATATATATATATATTAAACTGTTTGCATATAACGTACGGTTACATCTAAAAATTCCAACTGCAAAATGATGAGACATTGTTGCCAATCAAGTACTGCGCTTAAATTCATGAAGTCTAGGCACAATAGAGGAAAGCCCATCAGAAAAATTAGCATGAAAATATTTATAGAAAATGCATAGCGAAGATACGTTACGAAAGTGACTGAAACCGAAATTACAGACCACGCCCAATAACATTGCATCTTCTTTGGCTTTTATCAATAATTTCTAAATATATAAGAACACGAGACCAGGTGTAGCGGCAATATTCAAATCAAGGATGAATCCTGGACTAATAAAAATGTCAAACTGATTCTGGCGAGAATCATTCTCTATCACGATACAGTGAAACAACTTTCTTAGCAGAGTCCAAGAAATTAATTCAGCATTATATTTATATACATTATCGCAAATGGTGTCTAAAGATGAATTGCAGCCATCGGAATGAAACAGGTGCACAATGTCAAATATTGCCCTAACAGAAAACAGAGTGTACGAAACAGTGTTCCTTCTGGGAAGTAAGCAAACGCATAGAAAATGTTTCGTAAGAAACAAAGAAAAGATGGCTGAACGTTTGTCCTATTCCCCGCTACTGTATACTAGGGAATCCTGGACACTTTCTTTATAGATGCAATAAAAATGATTCGAGGTGGAAAACTTGATTTCACAAAAGCATGCTGAAAATTCTATAGACAAAACTCGTGAGCAAACCGGCGGTTCTAAAGGAAATAGAAACGTTAAAAGACACTCAAAATCTTAAAGAGACGGTGAAAGTTCGTGGAAAGCTTTATTAGGAAATATTTCCGAACAAACACATAGGAAAAGAAGGGACAGATTTGACCAACGTGTAAAATCAATGATAATTTTTGCTAGATTATTTGCAGAGCGGTACAAATTTGGATAGTAATAATTTAACCTTTGCTTGCAGCAAAATGATAGAGGAAGTTGTTCTTAGCCATGCTTTCGCCTATGAAAAAATGTTCACGTAAAATCAAGTTGTGTTGAAATTGTTTTAAATCTATATCTGCATGCTCCCATGTATTAGTGACAATGTGGTTTGTAAAAACAGTCATTAGAATGCTATTAATTCGAGAGTACGTATTCTTACATTGCACTTCTCTTTGATAGTCATCATTTTTCTACCATTTTAATTCTCCATTTTTCTAATGAGTTTTATGAACGGCGCCACATGAAGCTAATCAAGCAGGTTTAACTTCTGGTTATTAAGAACGTTTATTTTTCTTTTAAGTTTTAGCGAAATATTTAGGACCACACCTCTTATTGCCAAGCGTTTCCGAGAAGGTAATCTATATTTAAGGGGGGTTTCAGTTAATATCACCGTTCAAGTTTCCGTCGATGATATGCAATACAGCAGTGACAATTTATGTCATCAAAGAACATTGAGATGATTTGTGCCCAATTAGAAAATTAAAAACAAAATTTTACATACTGACAAAAAACATTTATTAGTCAAGTACATAGTCTCTATTGGTTTTAAAAACTGTCGACCGTCATTCACATTCTCGTAGATTTTTTTTTCTTGAAAGAAGGTGGTGAGGTAGTTTTCGGATTGACTGTACAGTTCAATTTGTTCTCGTTTAAACTGTTCTGTAGAGAGAACAAATGAAAATCTGAAGGAACCAATTCAGGTGATAACGGCGGGTGTTTCCCATTTCAAATCTTAAAATTCTGAATGGTCTATTATCCAACATGCTGTGTTGTGTTCTGGTGGATAATGACACATTTTCAATGAGCCAAAATTAGCCGTTATTCTTGAATAGCCGCATTGAGATTGGTGATCATTTTGCAATACTTCTTTATAGTTCTTGTTTCGCTTGTTGAAAGGAGCTCAAAGTGAATTATCATTTTGTAATCCCAAGAAAAGGGCAGTAAGATCTTTCATGCACGCAGGCTCGATTTAGCCATGAGTGTAGAACATTTAGAAGCTTCTTCAGTTCCGTTTGTGTCGAACCGTATAATAAAGGATCAGTTTTTCATCGCCTCTGACTGTTCTGTCCACGAAGTTCTTCTTTTCGTGGCGTAACGTCGAAGAAATCGCAGCGGAACCACTTATAGCTTGTGTACTCCCATCAGAGAATGTGGCCACCTCCTGTAGAGATTGTAAGCGAGCCCGAGGCTCTTCATGTGGCGAAAGAAAACTGAGACATCGATTTTCAAACTCTTATCAATCACTTCATTGGAAATACTCGGTTTATTCTCGACGATGGCAAGCAGAGCGTCTTCATCGACGTCGAAAGTTCGCTCAGAGCGTGTTTGCTAGTTTAGGTCAAAATCTCCCTGACGAAATCTGCCAGGCAACATTTTAACCATCCGAAGAGCTAGAGCACACTCTAAATAAACCCTCTCTATGTTTTGCTGTCGGAGTTTCGACGCTTAAACTTTTCCGAAATTCACACAGTATAATATAGTGAAAGTGCAATGTTTTATCCGCCATCTTTAAGGCAATGATCTATAGTCAAAACGTCAGCGTTCAACAAAACCGGATTCGAAACTGAAAGATGCATACTCACAATATAGAACATACCAGAAATCAGCACCATTGTCAAGTTACAGTCATTTTCTATTAGCAGTGAAAATCTGGCATACATTTTTGAAATGGTATTATACATACTTTGACCATAAGTTTTTCAATGACTTACTCAACTGTGAATACCAAACGCTTACTCATCTCACGACGACGACTCTAAATTCATTCGCCATCGGTAACTAGATAACTCCGGGCCTGAGTACCCGAATAGATTCCTTCCCATATCTTGTTTGAAAATCGAATAGGTACTCATTTACGCGTAGCCTGCCTGGCCAAATAGACCAGACGGAGACGATCACCATTGTGTCAAACTACAGCGCCAGGCGGGGTACATAGCTATGTTACCAAATCTACTCTGATGTACGAAATGACCGTTGACCCTAAAAGAAAATTGTTCATTTGAAAGCCCTTGCTTTTAATCCTTCTTGGTGTCCTCCTTACTAGAAATGTCACGGCGGGAACCAGTTCAATCGCCTGTGATTAAAGCAGGTTTTACTGGCTTACATGGTGCTTCTAGCACACATATAGTGAACTAGTATGGTTAGTAGATACTTTTTTTTGTTTTGTTTTGGTTTGTGACCCCAGAAGATTGGCTCTAAATCTACAATATGATCCTTACTGTTTTCCTTGGGTTCCATCAGGTCCGTTTTTCTCGATTAAAATATGTTTCATTATGCTGGCTATTAAGCCGGTCTTATTAAATTGTACATTTGATAGTTGTAAGATGATTGTTTCAGGCACACGCCTCTTTGACCTCATTAGCAACATCCGCATCTGATTGTCTCCTTTCTTCATCTGCCATTCTCTTGATAAAACGAGTGGTATCAGCTTGCATGAACAATCCGATTACATCTTTTCACTTCCGATATTTCAAACTTACATGAGATTTTGTATAGGAAAATGCTTTTACCAAATACATCCTTCTAGATATTTTGTAAACATAGACCTGCTTTTAAAAACAAAATAATTCTCCTTCAAGTTGCCATGTGGATTCATTACTTACTAAAATGTCTCATATTATATTGTATTATTTTGAAAGTCTATTAAATTTACAGACTTTTTGTCTTCTATTTGAAAATAAATCTTTAGTTTCTGTCTATATTTCTGAGATGAGGTATTGTAATTATTTACTTTATTTATATTATCTGCATTCTTTGCACTGTTGTCCCCATCTTTATTGTTTCATGACGTTTCGGCCAGGGTAAGCCCCAGCATTCTTCCGGTGATTGGAATTTAGAAATGAACCTTTTATTTCCTCCATCGGCGTAGTTTGTTCTAATTCACATAACCCAGTGGATAAAAGTCTTAGTTGGATCCAGTGGTTTAACCCAAGGATTTATGTGTCCAATAACCGTCTACTGTAGTGGTGAACAAAAACATGGAGATTTGTGGTAAAGGAAGATAAATGAGCCACGCAGAAGAGGCATGACATGCGGAAATAGAACAATCTACCTCGATGAAGGAAAGAAAGGGTTCAGTTCGAAATTCCAATCGACTGACGAAGGCCGGAGCGTACAACAGCCGAAACGTCGTGAATATAACAATAAATATGAGGACAACAGTCCGAGCACTCTAAACAATATAAATAAATATTAAGTTTTAATATAATATATATATATATATATATATATATATATATATATATATATATATATATACACCTTAAGTATATCACCCCAAGCAGGGCGGAAGCGTCACTAGCACGCAAGGGGTTCCATAGAGTGAGAGCAGGAGTAAAGATGGGTGCTTGAGGAAAGGATAAACAGAAAAACGGGGACCAAGATCAAAGCCTCAGAAGATATTGATTGGCATTACGTTTAAATATTAGAAAACTATAGCTAATTGAGCAATTAAGGGGAAGGGAGTTCCACTGTCTGGAAGTGCGTGATAACAAGTTGATGAAGTAAAAGAGACGGCTACATTTAACCGTTTCGACAGTGAAAGGGTGGGACCGAGATGCCAACCTAGCAGTACGCTTAATTTCATGTAGTATGGGAAATGGTGAAAGTAGCTCATTAGAGTAGTTGCCATGAAAATCCTTGTAGAAAAGACGGAGGGAAGCCACAGCACGTCTGTGAGAGAGTGACTGTAGACGAGATGAAGAGGGTTGCAATCATTTTGGATGGCAAAAAATTTCACATATTTTTTGGTATAGCGATTTCAATACAGTGGAACCACGATTCACGTATTTAAGTCCGTTCGTTACCCGAAATGTTCGTAAACCGAAACTATTTTTTCAATAGGAATTCATGTAGAGAAAAAGTCACAGTACAATAAAATTCTGTTCGAAAACTGATTTGTTACAGATGCAAGACGTTCGAGAACCGAGGTTGCACTGTATTTGTTTTAGAAGAAATGTGACTTTATGTAAATATTCTCTTCGGGAAAGCACAATAATACGTGATATGTTGCGTTAAAAAAGTCAGTTTCATGCTAGAACGAAATCTTCAAGCCTGAATATTGCACTCAAAAATGAAACATACTTTCAAAACTCGGTTGAGTTCTCGGTGTCTAATAGATATGTGCATGTGTGTGCTTATTTTCATGTTTAAATAAACACATTAATCGATAAACCGAAACACCAGCGAACGACAAAATCCCAGTGAAACATGTAAAATATCGAGAAGAAAATGTAGCTATCCAATGATAAATTTCTTTACTTGTTTATTATCTTTTGATGCCCTATTTTTTTCGTTCTTTTCTCACTCCTTTTTTCTTTGGCTTTTATAACCACACACACACACACACACACACAAACACACACACACACACACACACCTTATTCATTTGCGCATATTTAACTTGTCCCTTTAAATTCTATGTGTGAGAAAAACAATCCCGAGCAGACCTACAGACGGATACATGTACATAAGGCAACCAAATCAGATTCACGCATTTTCACATCACCCACATTCATTCAAATACACACACACACACACACACACACACACACACACACACACACACACACATATATATATATATATATATATATATATATATACACACAGAGACACAAACAGACACACACAAACATACACACATCCGGGATATTCAAAACCAGTCTCTCATTGATTACACGTATCGGGTTTCTTTTATTTCGGAACAAATAGTTTGCTCGCTGGAGAACTAACAATCTCTTTATTTTTCTCCTTCTTTCCCTTTTAGATGACACACTCACTCTCACACGCACATATACACACATATTCTCGCTCTCTCTCTTTCTCCTTCTTTGTATCTGATTTTTTTTACCATTATCATTATTGTTATTAATAGCAGTCAAAGCGATCCATCTAAATTGATGAAAACGTTTTTATTTATCGAAGCTGTTCGATGTAGGAAGTCACCAATATTTTAGGTTTTCTTTTCCACTCTTCTCTTTCTTTACTTCTTTTCTCCATATTTTCTTTTGATCGATATGCCAATCAATTACATTTAATTTTTTTTTTTTTTTGGCATTGGTGGAACACACAGTTATCGCTCAAAGAAAACTTACTGAATGCCTGACGCACAGACCCATTACATTTTTTTTTCGGCGCCTTGAGAAAAAAAGACGATCTTAAATGACTAAAAAGAAGCACAAAAACAAAACACGAAAAGCATTAGGCATGGCTGTTTGTATTAGTTCATGCATTCTTCAAAACAAGTCAAAGAATAAATGAAAATAAATCGCAAGTCTGTTGGAGAAAGTAAGATTGGAATCACGGCTGACTAATACTGAAAATCAAACATACACGAAGGCAGGAAATCAACTTGAAATTCGCGTTCTTGAAAGTCACTTAAAACCTTTATTTTCTACAGTTTTGCGCGCATAAAATAACGTCCCTAAATTAGTAAATATATATCCAATTTTTGGTTTAAAATTTATTTTCTAATACAGAAAATCACGTATCATTAGATGCATTGTATATGATGAATCGATATATATATATATATATATATATATATATATATAGTTTATGCAAACTTAGGTAATCCGTATGGGTAGACCTGAGGAGGATGATATCCAGAGAGCTCAATGTAAAATTCAGAGCAGATATGTTTGAATAAAAGACAGACCGCGTTAAGATTCCATGTAATAAGCTATTTCACCATAACCCCTTTAACAGGGTTCTGGATCATCAGACTTTACTTCCAAAAGCTGAAATGAAAAATGAAAAGAAATTCACACGTTTTTGACGGACCTCATCAAGTATACGTAATGTTGACGAGGTGAAGAAGTGAGGTGGGAGAGAGGATATGAGTATGTCATATGTATCATTTCAGTTTCCTATTTTTAACCCCAGTGTGTCGGCTAGATGTTGCTCAAATTTACCGCATCTCGTCTCTAGATATAGATGGCTAAGGGGTGAATGATAAGAACGACATTAAAGGAAGAAGTTGTCTCCCACCTCACTTCCTCACCTCGTTAACTTTACGTATACTTGATGAGGTGCGTAAAAAACGTGTGAATTTCTTTTCATTTTTCATTGCAGCTTTTGAAAGTAAAGTCTGATGATCAAAACACTGTTAAAGGGGTATTGATACCTATATATATATATATATATATATATATATATATATATATATATATATATAATTTTTAATCATTTTACCCCAAGCAAGTCGGAAATGCCACTAGTACGCGAAGGCGGTGGGGTTACAGAGAGTGAAGGAGTGGGAAAAGTTTGAGTATATATGGAGGATTGAGGATAGGACAAAAGTTAAACGAGATTCAAGAAGATATAATATGGCAATTGACGTTGCATTTAAATTTTTGAAAATTGTCGTTATCAAAAAGCAAGTAAATGGAAGGGAGACCCACAAGCTGGAAGTGCGAGAAAAGAAGCTGCTGAACTAGAAGTAGTTTTTACATTTAACTATTTCAACATTACAATGGTGGGGCCTTGATGCTCACTTAAATTCATGTAGTCAGGACAACAGGATAAAAAAAACTCGTCAGGGCAGTTGACATGTAAATATCTGTAAAGACAGATAGAAGCAATGCTGCGTCGGTTAGAAAATGACTGAAGCCGAGATGCCATGTCAGGATTGAATTCATTGCAGATCTTTCTTTGGTTTTTGTCAAAAAGCTCCGAGATTAATAGCAGGATCATCAGACTAGATATGGCAACAGTATTTAATACATGACCGAATGAAAGATTCGTATATTTGCGAGATGGGATCTGACGAGAAAAAAAAAACTAGAATGACACAGGACCGAATTTTTCTACAGTAGAACGAAGGTGATTTTATTACATACTATATAGAAAAGTTCAAACGGACAAAAGTCACTATTTGGTAATTCCAAAGTTCAGTTTATTTCATACGCTGTTTCAATTCAGTACACAAATTACAGAAAATTAAAAAAGAATGCAATTAATGATTAAAGTTAAAGAATTACTGCAAGCTTTACGAAGAAAAATATTACGAATAAAACATTAAAAACGGCAACACTTCAAAGACGAAAGATTTATAGAAAATATTAATGTGGAATTCATACTTTATGTTCTGAAACTACATATAGAAATCGTTCAACCATAGATTTTGACAAAAGTTCAATTAGTTTATATGAGAGACACAACACATTGATTCGGGATAGTATTACAGTGTTGATCTCTACAGGGACATTGCTGTCCACCAATGAAAATCTTCCTCTTGAGAATGCTCAAGATTTCAATAAGGTTAAGTGCGGGCGAGGAATCGTATCTTTGAAGCCCTTTTCAGTACTTCTTATGTTGACTGGCTCGCGCTTAAAAATATAGGAAAAGTTATTTTTCTGGGAATTATTTTGTAGATTAGCATTTACTTAAATTTCTCAAGTGACGACATTGAAAAAAATTTAAATTAATTGAATCATTTCGGCTTAATAATAATTTTTTTTCCATCCAGTGTCCCGTTGGGAAACCACATGTACTGCAGACGCAGTGGAAGTGGTGTTTCTTGGGGGAAAATGGCTCAACCATCTTCAGACTAGGTTTGAATTCAGAGCTTTTCCATCTCCTAGACCGGTTGCCACCCAAAGCTATAGAACTCAGTCTTCCCTGCTATTTAGCTTGGGGAGAAGAATAAGATTCATATTTTTTCCAATGGTATTGGCACGAAAGTGAATGAAATGGATCCGGCTGGGATTCGAACTTGATAATATAAATAGATTTAAATCCATCAAATATTTCGTAAATATTTATCTGTACTTTATTTTTTATTTTTATTTACAAATGCCTTCTTTGAAACTGTGATTACATTCTTGATTATTGAGCACTACTGATGCTGCCCCTTTGTATGAATAGATAATAGTACACAGTTATCAGTGACGAAGTCCAGAGTTTTGGTAATTTAAATAAATACTAATTATACCTGTTTATCAAGTCGGGGATACATTTGATACTTTCTTTATATTATGCCCATGGCACTCTTCTGAAATGAAAATCTATACTTTTCTACTCTGACAAATGTCATGGCGTAAAGTAATAGTAATGAATGTTAAACTATAAAAATTATTAACCGGCTAAACATCCTGCATTTTAAGTAGTGCTCTTATATCCTTCAAGTATTAATTAATTTTCTTCGACAAATGTGATGGACCTTTTGCCTTTAGTAAAGATTGTATGGTATGAGAAACTGTTTTGCTTATTTTTGAAACATGACTCCAACATTAGCTACAAAATATCAGTATGTCTCTGAGATGCCATGTTAAAATCAACTGGAACTCGTACACCAATTTCAGTTACTCTTTTTGATGTCTAAGTCTGAGAATGATTTCTCCCGTCAGTATTTGCTTTATCCAACTCGTCCATCCAGTTTAGCACATCAGCAATATGTTAAAAGAACAGTTTAATAAGCCGACTTGCCTGTTTCTTTCAGTTTTACTGATAAATGTCTCTGAAAACATTCTTATAGCTCTCACATATTCTATTGCTCGATATCTTGTGTTTTTTACATTGTTTTTCCTGCCACTACATCTATAAGTTCTATAGATTGACGAATATTTTATAATACAGACCGGTGAAACAAAAGTAACTTGCCCTTACCAAAACTGATTCGGATCATCCAGTAATTTTGGTACAGAACAAAATTGGATTATCGCTGCTGTATATGATTTCGAGCTATTTCATCCTCATTTCAAACCTTCATAGAATATAATATCGTCGCAAGCTTAACACCTTTCTTTTGCTCTTTATATGGCCAATATTCAGAAATGCTCCAATCTGCATTTACACCAGTTTAGAACCTCACAACTAATATAAGCCTTGCTGCATTCACTTGGTAGTATCAGCCCCATTTCATCCTTATTGTATTCATAAGGAGAAAGTTGAAGTAATGCATCTCTTTTTTTGTTCTAGAACTGATATTTTGTGGAAAAGCATCCCCAGTAAATGCTTCCCTGAACGCTGAAATTTTAACCTATACAAGTCCAGCATCAAACGTATTTTATCTTCTTATCTTCATATGCTTTATTTTCTGCTACTTCTTCTAACATTCATATGACACACCTTTTCCTGTAAAACTCTAACTTGTCTGGCTCTCGATCCTTGTAGTGAGTGGACTTAATTACAAACGGAATTCAGGCGTTTCTGTCGATATATATATATTTTTCAATTTCTAACGGTGGTTTACCTCTTGCAATATCATGAATTACCAACCGTTCTAGTTTATCAAATAATCATTTTCGCTTCGGTTAAATATTCAAACTCGCAACAAAGTTATTGATTTGAAATTTTGGAACTAGGATGTTTCATGAAAATTGCTGTCGTTTGTATCCAACTGCGTAGAACAAACCAACTTTCATTCTAACTGCGCAAACAGATGTTGCCATTATTTAATATGTAAATGATAATTTCTTTAGATTTCTTAAGTAGTTTATATCTATATATATATACATACATATATATATATATATATATATATATATTATATAAAAGTGAACATAGAAGTCAAAACTTAGAGGCGACAGTCTGTTTCATGCTATATGCAATCATCAGGCCACGATTAAGTGTTGACTTCTATGTTCACTTTTATATTTACACACGCTCTATCTCTGATATTGAGCACTTTAACCCATAAATATAGCACACCTTAAGTCTATATTTCTTCATATATATATATATATATATATATATATATATATATATTATGCATTTCACCCCAGGCATGGCGGAAAGCCACTAGTGCGCAAGGGGTTATAGAGGATTTCGAGCGAGGGCAGGTAGGAATGATAGAGGAAAAGATGTGGAGAAGGATAGTGGATAGATCAATCAACTGGAGATATCGAATGACATTACATTTGAATAGTTGGAGATTATAGCTATCATGGAAAAAGGAAAATGGAAGTGAGTTCCACAGGCGAGAGGTGTGAGAAATGAAACTATTGGAGTAAAAGAGGCGATTACATTTAACAGTTTAAACAGTGAAATGCTGAAAGCGGGATGCCAGCCACGTAGAACGCTTGAATTCTCAAAGTCTTGGAACCAGCGAAAACAGCTCATCGGAGCAATTAACATGAAAGTATTTGTAAAAGAGACATATAGAGTTGACGACATGTCTATGAGAGAGCGTCTGCAGACGAGATGCCAGATCATCGATAAAGCATGATATGGCAAATAATATATAAAAAAAAAGTTTGGATGGTTTGTTTTGTTTTACGGCATATCAACCTCAATGGGTTATTTAATGCCGACAAATTTTTTATTGCTGGTAATATTTTTTCAAAAAATGTATTTCTGACAAGATTTTTTTTCTTCAAAAATGTATTGTTAGCAATAATGCATTGCTGGTAATAATTATTTACAAAAATGTATTGCTGATAATATATTTTTCCTTCAAAAATATACTACTGGATATAATCTTTCCTCAAAAATTCATTACTAGTATTAAAAGCTACTTTCAGATTGCTTTGACCCTAGTTTATGGGGTTAATTATTTGCCCATAGTTGGATCCTAACAGGTGCTACCACACCATGGTATATCTGAGAACACCATCAATTATGTGGTGGTTCCACATTCCTCAACACCTCCTGATCAGAGGCCTTCCTGTTGCACGTAGATTTTTTTCTTTCCCCGGACGCCTGATGTAATTTATCGTCTTACCTAGGACACGGACGGACTTGAGGGTCAACTATGTGGTCATAACTGGGACCCTAACAGGTGCTACCACTCCAGGCGAGGGTGGACCTGGGAACACTAGCAATTAAGTGGTGGTTCCACGCTTTTCAAAACCTCCTGAACAAAGGCTTTGCTGTCGGATGTAGTTTATCGTCTAACCCAGGCCCCCCCAAAAAGCTAGTGAATACTCTATACACATGGACTTTTTTTTGCAGAATCAAATAATTATCAGTATATGAAAATCAGGGGTGTTTTGTTGACAAAAATATGTTTATATTGATGCATAAAGATGGCTACATTCCTGAGAAAAAATGATTTCATCCAATACAGTATGTATAATTGGAAACCAATATTAGTTGTTTTGTTGTTGTTTTTTTAAGTAGATGTAAGTATATGCTGAATAAGTATTAAGAAAATACTTATAAAATCATAGTTTTAATGTATAGAAGTTTTCTTCAGTAATGGCTACTACATATTATTCGCTTTCAATTTGAATGGGGGTATTACATTTATTTTCTATAAATAAAATAACTTTAAGAATAGGTAAGGACTGAAACTGAGCAGCAATATCTGTGTAAGTATTAGTAACATATTAATACCTGAGGTTTACAAGATCAACCAGCTCGACTGCAGTGTATTTACGTTTAATTTGGAGATTAGTTGAAGAACAGAGAAAGCTTAACCTATCCTGAACAAGACAGGCTAATATGACCGATGACTTTATTGTAAAGAGTCAGTTCAGTCGAGATACGAGAAAACTCTTTTAAATATAGCACATTAGAATGAGATTACAAATAGCAATGATTTAAGTTATCATACCATTCTCATATGAAAGTAAACATATCTGAAAATCTGAAAGTTATTTTCATTACAGAATCAATAATTATCGGAATCGGATTAAATTCTACAGGTAATAATGAGATTATTACATGTAGAACAACATTTCCGCCTGGAAAAACATGATTTTAAAAGCCATGCAAAATTCACTATAAATAACTGAAAAATAACATTTGAAAAATACTAGAGGAACATAAAATCAAATAGATTTTGTTTCAAGACACTTCGTCCAGACGGGCTTAACCACAAATTTAACAAAATAGGATTAATATATAACCCAATAAATAAGTCATCCCCACATTTCTTACACACCGAAGAGAGACATGCTTGCAAAGGTGTTGAGGTCTCACATTTATGCACAAACTCAAACACGTATATATACATTTACACATCACACACACTCCCAAAGTACTAAAAGATAACTCACACATCATATTCGTAGTAAAAAATACAACTGTCAAAATGACCAAGGAGGTTATTCTGAAGGTCAGGAATCTACCATATTCGCTCTTAAAAACAACTTGAAAAAGTCTGCTTGACCAACTCAAGAATTATATATATATATATATATATATATATATATATATATATATATATATATATATATATATATATATATATATATATATATAAATCAAATATCTATCTATCTATCTATCTATCTATCTATATATATATATATATATATATATATATATATATAAATATATGGATATAGATCCGACAGCATGAAGAAAAATCCGACGTTGACATATTAACATTAAAACAGTATAAATTGTATAAAAGGATTTTGTTTGTTTTTTCCGTATATATTTCATCATATATATATATATATATATATATATATATATATATATATATATATATATATATATATATATAAAATCAAATAATTATGAATGAAGACAAAAGGTAACTACATTTTTACCGATATGTTATGTCATCTGATGGACTGGATTTTATCAATGCAAATATGAAGATTTTATTTTATAACAGGTATTTATAAATAAAAGGGAAAATATTAAATTTTATTTTTTTAATTTAAGAACACTCACAAATATATACCAGGTTAGATAGAAAAACTAGATAAAATATGGAGGATGCTAAGTGACGTAATCTAATGCCTAATAAACAGAAGTGAATACATGTTTGTGTGTATGCGTGTTTGGGTAGCAATCCATCTCTAATACATGCTTCATTAAAATGCATGACAAGGTACATCAGTTAAGTTTGATTGGAATTTTGATAAGTTCATAAAGAAAACATTTACTTGTCTACTGAATACTTAAAATTGATTTCTGAAGTCAACACCCAGTGGCGACAGTCTGTTTAATTCTAAACGGAATCGACGGGACATGTGTTTTCTACATTGCTGGAAATATACCGGTCAATCAGTTCTTTTGCGTAGTCTATTGCAGTGCATTAGGGGTACTATATTGTATTATACTAACGGTAATTTCGGAGGGTGCTAAAGGTTGTGTTTAAATTATTCTATTGCTATTGAGCGGGTGAGAATAATTGTGGATCTGAATGCATTCGGATCCAGGATTATTCCGACTCAATAATGTTGATTTCAGTGTTAACGTTTATATTTACATACGCTCTATCCCTGATACAGAATACTTTAACCCATAAGCATGACATACCTTAAAATGTATTTTAACATATAGAGAATTAATGTGGGGTAACTTATTATTTAAATGATTTGTGTTGGTTCAGTCCTACCGACTTCAAAATTTCGTGTGCTCCCAAAACTTCAAAGTCGGCATACCGTAACAAACACCACTTAGTTAAATGATAACTTAACTCACATTAATTCTATTCATGCTCTATCCTTACATATTGATATCGAGAACTTTATGAAAAAAAAACTACCGTCCTAAAATGATTTCCCACCAGTAACGTATCACCCATTTGGGCCCCAAAACTCTTATAGCATAATACTACATATATATATATATATATATATATATATATATATATATATATATATATATATATATTGAGAGACAGATAGATAAGACATGGTCAATGCACAAACTTTGATTCAATCAACCAAAGCAAAAACAGGCTAAATAATTAAAACATTGATCAGCCTCGTTCTAGTTCTTCCAAATCCAATGGAATTCATTTGGATTCTTCGTATTAATTTGTTCTACAACTAGTACAAACACAATCTGGTCATATGACATACAAGGCGCATTTGAAGACCGCTCAATCTTCAGAAGTCGCGTGAATTTGTTAACATCTACAATTTGAAAGAAACCAAAGAACGCCGAAAATAATCAGATTAAAAGGCCGATATTTAAAACCTAAACATAGGCTAATTGAAAGCTTAGGAATAATTAATAACGTTCCGAAATGCATTATAACCTCTCTCTTTCTCTCTCTCGCTCTCTCTCTCTCTTTCTCACAGACACACACACACACACACATATGCATACACATATGTGTGTGTGCCATATCGATTTTTGGTAAAAGTGTTTATGTCTGTTATTTCGCTTTCTTTACTGGGAAGGACGCCATACAATCTTTCTGTTTTTTGGCCTAAATACATATTTTGGTTTCTCGACGTGCGAAATTCGGTCACGATATTTTTAATTGTTGTTTCCAGAGTATTTATATCCCGTTCCTGCGGCATCAACAGTAGAAACTTGTAAAAAAGATGCTCTGTTTTAATATAGCCGTATTTCTTTAGTGGCATTTCGAACTACCAAGTCATAAAACAAACAAATATACATAAATTTATTCATTTATTCAATGAATATTTATGCATCCATCTTTAGTTTTAAAATATTGCTATGCAAGTTAAGCGAAAAGACTTGCATTTTAAATATTACTATTATTGTTTTAAATTACTAAATAAGGTGTTTTACATCCACAACAAACTTTTGAAAAGATTGTATAAAGCTTATGATTTTTAACTCATGTTTTACACCCCCCCACATATATATATATATATATATATATATATATATATAAACATTGACAGACTATCATCACTGTCTTGCCCGTATATTGTTTAATATGTTGTAATTGAATTCTTTGATAATGGCTTAAGTAAGCTGAAAGCTTAGATTGTATTAAAAAAAAATATAGATCACTATTGTGAATTTCTTTCTTCGTTCAACGATAATGTTATTAAACTTATCAGATGTTACGAAAAAAATTTACATAAAATAAATAGACAACACTTGTCTATATTATTTAATGAAACGTGTATGAATGAAAAGATGCTGCCTAAATACACACACACAATATATATATATATATATATATATATATATATATATATATATATATATATATATATATATATATATATATATATATATATATATATATATATATATGTCGCGTATAACTGTAAAATTGTTCAGATTATGTAAATGTTTAATATCAAAAGAACTACTAAACTAATTGAGTTTCTTTTTCCAGGCTTTCATATAAGACTTTTAGCCATCTTGACTCCAATGGTCGTAAGAATCGCTGAAAAACACTCTTAGTTACTTAGCTAAAAAGCGAACAGATTGATATATTTTTGTCGGCCTTACTATTACTTTCCAACGGAGCAATGGTGATACGGAAAATATCATTCAGAACTTCAGTAATGGTACCAACATTCATACTCTGGTTTCCATCTTCAAATTTCATTCAAGATCCATCTCTAGAAAGTTGATTAAGTTTTACAATGAGTGAACATTACAGAGGAAAACTGGATCAGGAGGTCACAGCTGCAATAGGGATCATCATTTCAACTCAGACATACGTATATTCTTATTTTCAAAATAGAGTCCAATAGTGTTATGAACATCTCGGAGAATTCCAATAACATATCTTTAATCATTTCTAAGATACAGCGGATTATAGATTAATATTTAAATTGGAAATTTTGGTGTTACACGGTTTGGAAAAAATTGCTCTTACACCTGGGGACTGTGTGTGTGTGTGTGTGTGTGTGTGTGTGTGTGTGTGTGTGTGTGCGCGTGCGTGCGTGTGTACATGCAGTTACATATTAAAACAATCAATATTCCTTGTTGTGGCCATGAAGAGACCAATTGTTCGAAATGATTTGTCGTAATGGGTCTGCAGAGATTCAAAGTAAGGAAATCAAGTGGCATAGTAAACCAATAAATGTGTGTGAAACACACGCCAATGAAACATGGGTGCGTGTGACTTCTGAGTGCGTGTGACTTCTGAGTGCGTGTGATAGCGGTAAATTTAAAACAGTGAACAAAGAGATAGGAGACAAGACTTAATTTCGTCGTGGCGTTGTATGTAGAAATATCATCGCGGACTGATGCGTTGTCATGCTCCGTGTATCTGTATTGTAGATCGATGCTTGGTCTGGTTCGCGTCTTACACTGACTGTCCTTCACTGACTGTGTCGTTTCAGATCTGGTCGCTGACTATTGATTAATAGCTGTTATTTTTTTTTATTACTATGCGTATGTTCCGTATCGCAATCTTGATTTTGCACGGTTCAGTACCCAGTAACCTGAGGGCTGACTTATTTTCAGGTCCTTTGGATTTCAACCGTGCGGACGTAGCAGAGAGCATATCACAAAAATTGTCATAACAATCAAGTTCCAGAAAACGCTTATTTGATTCGAAGCCGTGTTTGTACAGCATCGTAAAAACGTTTTCGAATTTTCTGAACTTCGTAAGATTTATTTGTATGCGTCTCTTTTTTGCTTGTTTTTCACGTATTTTCTGTAAAATATAGATGTTTATATTATATAGAGTATCCTACGTTTTATATTTCACCTGAAATGTTACGTTTTAGTGAATAGTCGTATTTGGATAAACGCTTCGTTTATTTATTAAACATTATATTTCTTTATTTTCGTCTATCAACTTGAATGTTCGAGAAATCCCATTAATGGAAATAAAAAAATACGCGCTTTGATAGAATTCGAATGTGTGTTATTCTACGCAGACCGTGCTATCTTTAAATCCGATATGCGCTGAATAACGAAGATAAACAGAACCAAAGATTCTGGCAATGCCTGAATTGTATCTGTAAGCGAAACATCTCTCGTCAATGAACTAAAATATTCCTATCTGCACAATTTCATATGCAGAAATAAAAAAAAAAGCAATTTAGAAAGGGGATTTTAATGATTCAACAGATTTTTAACATATTTACACTATTCGGAATATTGTCTTCATCTTTGTTACCTTATTTATCACAACGTTTCATTGTACGCTCCAGCCTTCTTCAGGTGGCTGTAATGATGAACTGAAACATTATATCTCGCGCTGAGTTATACTGTTCTAGTTCAACGTGCCATATAATATTAATAGAAACGTGTTTATCTGTTTATGTGTTTGACTTTGGCATGCATTAATTTATGTATATATGTTGTGGACTCCGGGATGAAATCCGGTCTCAAATGAATGACAAACGCAGGAATGAAATATAGCAAATAAATGTATTGACGTAATAATACAATTGGTAATACGGTTAGTAGATCCAGAAATGCGGTTAGTAGCAATAATAATATATATATACAGTCTGAGAAATTCAGTATCGAAGTATGACTTCCTTCTGAGTCTACGTGCTCGCAACTGTGACTCCTACAAAGCGGTTACCTCACACTCTCACTTTCTCACTGTATCACTCTATCACTTTCGGGTATTCACCGGCAGCAGTACAAGTACACACTGAGCGAATCCACTTGTATAAAAAAGGGTGGACCCTTTAACAATATACTTATTCATATAATATATATATATATATATATATATATATATATATATATATATATATATATATATATATATATATATATATGGTAATAACAGTGTAATCACAATAGAGAGAGTAACACTTGTGGTAGCATATTAGAGGGCAATATGGTGTCGCGATAACTGTTAACCATGTTGAAAAAACGATAATGAATGGAGGGTATTCAACTTGATGAGGACAATCTGTAAAAGGAGGACTTCTAAAAAAAGTACTACTTTAAATAACACGCGAGTTTAATCAATATAAACGATAGAAGAAATATTAATCCCTTCATGATATTTATATGCATTTATATATAGTTTATCAACTCTTTGACGTCCATTTAATGAAACTTATTTCTGATTGTACGAGGTTGTTTACAGTATCTGTTGTTTTGATGCGGTCCCTCATTTAAGTACTAACCATGCTCGACTCTGTTCAATCTATGATTAAACGTGTACCAGGTTGTTTTATGTTTTTCAGCATGATTTGAGCATAAGTATCTTATTGAGATAAAATAATCAAAATGAACCAAATAAAAAAAAAACAGAAAAAGCAAGCAAATAGTCCGCTCTATACTAATTGGTTCTACTTAACCTATAAAGGTCAGGCGTCATGACCTTCCGTTCATAGTGAAACATGCTCATACCGATCGTCTAATAGTAAACACATAGAATAG
>CAHIKZ030000635.1:4067500-4157500 GCA_903632075.3 Acanthosepion pharaonis
ATCCACAGGATCTGCAATATTTGGCAAGAATGAAAACTGTCTGAATCGCTGGGATGAGTAGCTATCAATAAATCCATCTACAGCGCAACGGCTTAGTGGATGAAAACGTTGGATCGTGAATTTGGTGACATATTGATAGTGAGTTCAAACCCTTAGTCGCGCAGTGTGTACTTGAAACGGGGGAGCCATAAACGAACAGTAGTACATCTTAGGTATGAGCCAGAGAACGAGAACAGTCTACACCCATAGATTAAATAAAGCGTTCAGTTCAGGTTACTGTAGATTATCCAGACCGATATGCATACATACAGGAAGGTCGGAGTGCACAACAGCAGAAACGTAGTGATAACAATAACAAAGATGAAGACAATAGTCCGAATATATATAGTGTAAAGATGAAAACTCTCTTGTATCATTTGCACAATTCTGAGCTATAGAATATTTCAGTTGTGGGTATGACAAATATTTGGTTGAATCTCATAAATGTATGTTTTTTTCAGGGCCATATGACTAAAATACGATTTTGATACGTTATGTATCCGTAAGTAAATAATAGCAATCGTGCTACAAGGCATAATCGCCAAACACATTTTTCTTTATTAACTGATCTTCACCCTATTAAGGACCCTAGAGTCACTCGAGGTAGTGAGTTACTGAATGAATGTGTTATGTGATCGGAAAGATTAAGCGGAAAGAAAAGCTGTTTATACGTTGAATGATAACGGTTAAAGCGAGATTGAATAAGTTTGAGGTTCAATATTTTCTCAAGGCAGGATGACTTCTCGAGGGGATATCCGTTCACTGGCGGTAGTTTGTGGTTCGATCGGAGGTGTGGAAATCAAGGACCGATGAATACCAACTTCATACCATTGTAGCAGCATGCTTCTACACTTGAATAATGGCCATGCCACATGACCCATTGTAAGGATTTTAATGGTTTTACAAATATGACCTATCAGTGAACTTCCATGATCTTAACGAATCCTCATGAGTTTGCCATGGAATTTTAGTCCGTAAATCTTCCTCCTTCTATGACACATATCCATTCAGGACGTTGGCAATCATGGCGCTCCACAATTTCCTTTCCTTTGTAGCTCTTAGTAAAGTTTGTCATATCTCAATTAAACCTTGTAATACCAGCCATTTACACAAGGTAGGTTACGCGCTGTTTTCCTCTACCTTTCAATAGGTCCTGTGAGTGTTCATATTTATAAGCAATCTTTCCTCGTTATCTGCCCAAGAAATTAGAGTTGTTTACTATTTAAAATGAAGTAGTTAAAGGACCTTCTGTCGCCGTCTTCAGAGCAGATCACAGAGAAATCATTTGAAGTTATTTTGATTTCCTGTCAGATGGCCAAGAGCTATTTTGCAGGCAACTGAATGAACAGCACTTTTTTAAACAAGTAGGCATAATATTTTGGTACATCAGTGTAGATCTGTGAGATGATAATGTATTTAAACTCAAGCCCTACTCATCACAAAACTGTCAGTATATTTTATCCCATGTTGACTTTTAACACAAACAGTATAGAGGCCTCCACAAAAAACGCGATTTCTAAGGTTTAAAATGATTTTTTTTAAATGAAATGTCTTTTTGAAGCTTTCATTTTATTTTTTTTTATTTTAAGCCAATATATTAAATTTAATATTTCCAATAATGAAAATGCTTTGCTGAATTTAAAACATTAATTTAATTTGATTGGAAGGCGTGTTTTTTCAGCGACATTAACTGATTAGCGCCCTTTTTTAGTCGGCTTTCCTAGCAATGTAATTTCCTTCATTAAAAAATCTTCCAAAAATAAAAGATACTTTTCTGAAACTTTATTTGAGGGATATTATGTAATCTAAATTATAATTAATCTGATTTGAAACAAATACCATAATTAGCCATGTATAAGAAAACTTTATACATAATACGCACACCTAAAATTGTACTGAAAGTGAGGGGAAATGTTACTACTCATGCATAATACGCACCCCTTTTTGGTAATCAAGCCCTATAAATTGTACCTCTCCCATTTCATTATGGCCAGCGATTACTCTTATTTAAAAAATGGTTTTAAACATAGAATAGTATTCTACTTTACTTTTATGATTTATTTTACGGCAATTTTTTTAAAGATTTTTGTAGCTGTGTATAATACGCACATCTGATTTTGCTTATTAGTTTTAGAAAAACTATCGGTATTATACATGGGGAATTACGGTATTATTTGAATTTCTTGCTTAAATAATATTTTATCAAGTTAACCAATAGTGTTTCAAATCAAGAGATATTGATGGATGAAATTGTCACCTTCATAAGACAATTTTAACTTCTATATAAATGCCCAGTTATTTTCCGCTCCATTGTTTACTTTGAAAACTCATTACTAGTACCTGGCACTTTCATCTTTCTCTGGTTTAGGCTTGACGTTATTGGTTCTATTCCAAGTCCTATACAAGTTTCCATTTATTGGAAGATTTGTTGGGACACCATTGATTCCCCTGGTCAAGTTCCAGTCGCTTCTATAATTTTGAAGATATCACCGTTTAAAAGTCACGTTTATTCATGACATTTCCTTAGAATTCATAAAGTATTCGCATTGTGGAATGGCTTACTGCCAAATCCCGTTGGGACAACGGTTCTCGCACAATCACCAAAATTAAGCATCGTTAAGACTTGTCAATAACTATATGGGTAACCGTTTGTTAATACCAGATGCTCTAAGGTTGCTTGTGCGAGTGGTGAAATGGATAACATTTCGAAAGTAGAAAACAGAGAGCCGAGATCTAATTCCAGTCGGGTTCGCTATATGCCCTTACTCCCGAATAACATGGAAAAAGCATGAAGGCACATATTCTGCCTCCAGTTGTGGGCTAATTAGTAAGACTTGTATTAGGAAATTGTTATTATATCAAAAAATCTTACAATCTAATAATATTTTTTAAATTTTATTCACACTTCAAAGTTGTAGAAATGTTTATCTGACTAGAGTAGCCGACATGGAAGCACCACTGACACTTCGTATACAGCATAAGAATCAATTCTCATGAATTAGTCTCAAAAATTAGTTGTAAACTCATATTCGCCTACCATACTTTCATATGATGCATTATTTTCCGTTAGTTTAGTTTATATATATATATATATATATATATATATATATATATATATATATATATATATATATATATATAACATGTAACATTATATCTGATATAGCAAGAAAGTTACATGAATTTTCAATTTCGTATATGACATTTATGTGACTTTTGTGTCAACATCAGTAGAAATTTAAATTTTTAATCATTTTATATTAATTTTCCTTGTTTTTATTATTAATGGTATGTGTATCCTTACCTATATATATATATATATATATATATATATATATATATATATATGTGTGTGTGTGTGTGTGTGTGTGTATGCATATGTGTGTATAGATATGTAAGTATATGTATATTTACTTTTTGTTCTTTAATTTTGTTCTTTATTTATATCTTAATTTCTTTAATTATTTAATTAGCCTTTTTATATATTTTTAATTTATTTAACTTACTTTATTTTATTAATGTCAAAAAAATAACATGAAATTTTGATTATTATGTTGCGCTAAATTTGTCGAAACTGACTTGCGCATTAGACGCATTACTCTATCTAATTTAAGGCACTCCCTGTATTTTAATTGTTCAGCCCGTAAAGAAAATACAATTTGTAAGTCACCCTATTGACTCATGTTTAATTCTTCCGTTTTTCCTTTCTTTTCTTTTCCACCCACCCTCACTCTCTCCTTCGTTACTCTCCAGACTCTTCCCACTTTCTCCCCCACCCAGAATTTTTTTTTAAAATCATATATATTCTTTCTTTCTTTCTTTCTTTCTTTCTTTCTTTCTTTCTTTCTTTCTTAATTATATTTTTTCCTTTTTTTCTATTTTTTTAATTTCTCCCGTCTTCCTTTTCTCTGAACAAATTGATTTCATTCATTAAAAGAAACCGCGGTCTCAAATGAATATTTGTATATATTCATGAAATAAATTATAACCGAATGGATTTGCAAGGATCCTCTGTATTTATTAATATTATTGCTCTGTTTCTTACATTGAGCTCTCTTTGGATTCATGTCCTGCATGGAACTATCCCTACCAATTATCAACTGTATATATATATATATATATATATATATATATATATATATATATATATATATATATATATATATATATATATATATATGTTTTATTTCAAAGCTTACATTAGGTAAATAGAGTTTAAAAGTTTCTTCTCACTTACTGATTTCTATTTTTTTTTCTTTTTTCATTTTCTAACTTTGACAAAGAAATAATATACCTTAATGCAGGCTGCAGCAGGCTTTAGTTGTAGTGGTGTGTTCATCCAAGCTAATTTCCTAGAAAGCCTATGTTGGAGGTAATTCTGCCGAACGTTATATAAGTTATAATAAAGCTAACATTTTCCTCTGTAACTAATATTCTTTTTTTCAGCCTATATGTTTAATTCATTGTTAAATGATAATTTACACAAACTAATCTAAAAATTATATCAGCTCTGCAAAATTGAAACTGTTTCAATTTCCGATATAGAAATAATTTGAGTTTTCCGATCCAGAAATTATTTCATATTTCCGTTTCAGGAGATACTTCCTCTCTCCAATTTCAAAATCATTTCCACATCCATAATTGAAGAACCTTTCACCTCACTGATATATAAATATTTCCCAATACATTTAGGTCCCACCATTTTGCTGTTCAAATCGATAAATTTAACCGCCACTTCTACTCCAAAAGTTTATTTTCTCACACTTCTCGATAGTGGAAGTTTCTTCGTCTTAATTCCTTCCTTGATAACTACAATCTTCAACTATTTAAATGCAAGGTCAAACGCCATATTCTGCAATATCCAAGTCTTTAAAGTTTTTTTCTTCGTACAGATTACTTCTCCCCTTCCTTACACAAATTATTTCACCCCTTCCTTTCACAAAATATTTCACCCCTTTTTTCACAAATTATTTCACCCCTTCCTTTCACAAATTATTTCACCCCTTCCTTTCACAAATTATTACATCTCTTAATTTAGATTCCTTTTAGCTACTTCAATATAAAACATTTTCTCCTCCACAATCTAGAATATATTTAATCAATACTAAGTGTTCCAAGAAATAGAACTCCAGATACACCTTTCCAGAATAGAAACTATTATCTGGAATAGAATTGAAACCGCCACTAATGGCATATACCCTGAATCGATCATCAGGATGTGGGATTAGACGCTTCCAATACCTCGGTATATCTAAGAATAAACACTCCAAATACCTTGGTGTATGCATCAGATTTAGCAGAGGAGATAGGAAAACTGAAAACAGAAAAGCCTGCTCTGAGTGTAGTTTCACCCAACACCGTCAAGTGATGAAAAAATTTAAACTAAAAACTCGAGTCATATTCATAAGTAGACTCGTTAGATCCAAATATTCATGGAGATATCGTGCATGTCGCCAAACTCGTTCAGAAATATATTAACTGGAAGCTGTATACAAATGGCACTACATAATCGCAAGCAACTTTACCAAATAACAGAAACTGTAACACTTCAAGAATTTCAAAGACAGCAACAATTAAAACGGATAGCATATGCATCTTGAAAGAAAAATAATGACATAATCGAGATGTTGACTTTTCAAGCTACTTGCAAAACGGTTAGGGTTTGGTTTGGTTTGTTTTACGGCATATCAACCACAATGTGTTGTTTAATGCCGACAAAATTTCTTGTTTTTTTTTTCAAAAATGTATAGCTGGTAAATTTTTCAGAAATCAATAGCTGGTCACAATTTTTTTCAAAAAATGTATATGGCTGACAATAATTTTTTTCAAATAATGTATATTTCGGTTTCTTTTGTTTTCTGGCATATTAACCTCAATGGATTATTTAATGTTGACAAGATTTTTAGTTTTGGTAATATTCTTTTTTACAAAATATTATTACTGATACTATTTTTTTACAAAGTATTTCAGATATCAAAATCTGTTTTTACACTTTCGTAGTGTTTTGAGTCAGGTTGTAGGGGGTCAGCTATTTACCTATATCTGGAACCCTAGCAGCGACAACTAACCAGGTTCAGAATGGACCTGGGAACACCAGCAATTCAGAGGTGGTTCCACGCTCCTCAAACCCCCCTCGTTAGAAGCCTTGCTGTTGGGCGTAGTTTATCGTTTTACCCAGGACGCGTACGCAGTTTATCGACATACCCAGGGTGGAAAAACGGTTAGGAAGAAAAACAACATCCACACAGAAAAAAAATCATTACATTTGGTTAACTTGAGAAACCTATTTTGCTGTGAAACGTTTTAAGAGAATATTTTATAACAACGGTAGCACTAGCCGTTCGGACAATGAATGCCGAATGTCTCTTTATAAGGAAACAGCTTTTATTCCATTACCATTATCAATATCAAATCATTTCAGCTTTCATATAGAGAAAGTTTTTCATGTTACTGAATTATAAGTTTTGAGAATCTACTAATAGCAATGTTAGATAATGTACAAGAGCTGAAATATTTCAATTGTAATACATTTAGAAAAATGTATTAATCCCCACTGAAACTATGTTGCTAACTTATAATGAGCAGAATATCAATCTTCCAGTATTTGTTTATTTAGATGAGGTTACTTCAAATGTTTTCCTCAATTTTTGGTAATGTATATATGTATAGCTGGCGACTCGTATTCGAGGATACCTATCTACAAGGGCGGCTAACAAATCCACCAAATTATACTGCAACTGTGCCGAGCAGAATTTAGTTACAGTTTCTGGGAAAAGGCGTAATCAACACTCTGAACAAGGCCATCAAGATCAAGCCCACGGTGTCTTGTGACTTCATGCTAGCACAGCTATCGACGGCACACAAGGGTTCCGTCTACCAAATGTCACTCACAAGGCTTGGGTCAACTTTCCAGAGGTCCCGAACGCTGGAATCGACCCCACCAGAAAGTCTCCTTCCTGAAAATGGACTTGAGATTCGAAACCGAATCTCATTGTCAAATGTGAACGTTCTAACATCTCGGCCCATGGTAATATATATTTGGTAATATATTTTATTTATAGGAATTTATAAGAGAATTATTTAATAATCCGATCATTTAACTCGCATTTTGTGCAGTTAATCATCATTATATTTGTATGATCAGAAAACATTGATCCTGATTTTGATTTCGCAAATTAGTCGATTAATATTTCGATATAGAGAAATTCATGATACCCTCAACTAGATTAGGACAGTTGCCTTAAATGAAAATCTTGATCAATCAACAGATATGGGAGAAGAGTTTCCCATACTTCGTTATGATCATTTTATTTGTTGCATGAGTAATCAATTGAGACGAAATATATCACGGTGTGTTCATTGCCATGGAAATATATTAGTGTTTTTAATGCCTCATTTCAAACAAGATTATTCATTCACTTCTAAATTTTTTCTTTCTGTACACATGATATATGTGTTGCATCTTACTTTAAAAAATGCACCTATGCTTCGGTTCTCAGCTTTTCTCTCTTCAGTATTCGACATTGTTCTTGAAATCAGCATCACTCTTTAAATATCGAATATCGATCATAAATTACCTCAGAGATGCACTATACTCTAAAAGTTTTCATCATATGACATAATGTTTATTTAATTCTGATTTCACAATTTCAGTCAATGTTTTCGCTATTCTGTATTTTTTCTCCCTGTTTACTTTCACAAAACTATCTATTTTACTCATTTTCTTTACGATTAATGAATTATTATTGTTCTAAATCTTTTACACGCTTTCTCATCTCTCATTCCTTTATATTTATTTCTCCTGTTGTTGCCTTGCCAAATTCTTAATTGATTTTAAATTGTTATTTGTTATCAGATTAATGTATTTGCTATTGCCACACTTGTGATTCAAGGCTTCTACTATTATCTTTCATGTTACAAAGATTTATAAAATTATTTGATATTAAAAATATGAATAACTATGCCTCTATAAGTTATTTTCTATTTACAAAAGAAAAAAAACTCCCACAGTTCCATAACGGGAATTTACATCAGAATATCTGGTACATTGATCTTGTTTCCCGTCGTTCTCTTAATCCTCACCCAAAACACGCCTCTTTACTCTGATTCTCTACCTTCTGAAATCCCATTCATTGCCCCATAAATTTTCGACCTTGTCTAACATCAACTTCAAGCGTGAATTACAATGACTTATTGTAACTGTAATTAAATACATACATACATATGCGTGATTAATTTTTTCAAACTTTGAAGACCAGAAATCAAATAACAAGAAGAATTTACATCTTGGTTGTCTTCCGTATGTAATGATATATATATATATATATATATATATATATATATATATTCTTTAAAACCAAGCAGAAATTGAAATCGCATATATATATATATATATATATATATGTATATATATATATATATATATATATATATATATATATATGATATATACATATGATATATATATATATATATATATATATGATACACAGAAAATTTTATTTATTTAGTTTATATAAGTTATATATATATATATATATATATATATATATATATATATATCTGTGTGTGTGTGTGTGTGTGTATAGATTCTAAAACAGTCTATTCCATAAATTAAATAAAGGGTTTCATTCAGTTGTGTAGCCAACAACATAGATGAGGACAACAGTGCATATGAAACAATGTAAATAATTATAATTTCTCTTCCAAGAAAATTTGACGGAGAGTATCCAAAAATTTACCAATATTTATTGTTTCATACTGATTGTGATTCGAAAAAATTGAACAGTATATTGATATCAAGCATATTATAACAGCTACAATGTGTGTGGCAATGCGTTTTCGTAGCTGGGAAGGTTTGGACAGGTGGAACTAGAGAGACTAATTCATTTCATATCCAGGGAGCTGTGAGAGGATTGCGACGTCTTTGACAAAGATGTTTGCAGCTGCCTTATTGCATTCTCTTGGATTTATTCAACGACTTGAAATCTTGTTCCTGACAAGTAAGAAATATTTCCAAATTTTCCACTATTTACATGTTGTCTATTATTTTTTAGCAAGCGGAATATGGTATTTTCCGTAAGTGGATATGGCATGGTCACTGATGGAATCTATGTGGTGTGGTGAGATTTCCAGACACTGCTCGATACAACGGAATTGAGCAAGAACGTTATAACCTAGAGTTTATGCGTCACAGATTTCAAGATATGCGCCAAGCAGTCCCCACTTCTCTGTGTACGTTAGCTTCATTACTACGTTTTGATCAGACCTCGTATAGTTTCGGAAAATATTTCGATTTGCATATCTGACCATCGATTTTATTTTCATGAATCAACACATTTTTCATCATTTTCATAATACCAAAATCAGATGGAGAAACTCGTGGAAAATAAATATGCGATCTTTGATTCACGTTGTTCTACGTTAAATTGATTTATTTTTATGGCTTATCAACCTTTTTGCAAATAATAAATATTTACTGATACACGTCATAATAATGAATCTATAGCTCTGGAGAGAAGATTTAGATTCATGCCTTTTCCAGTGCATAAGTTAAATAAACGAAACCTCCTGGAAATAGAACTCGGAGAACCGAGTTCCAATTCCTAACAATTATTTATTACACCAAACGTACATCCAAGCTTACAGCTCCTGGTATTTCCAATCGGTCACTCATCTAGTTATTGATCAGGCTCGGTGTTGCTTAACTACAGCGATCATAAGAGAACCGTTGTTTCGTCGTGATATAACCGTAAGCCCTTACATTGAGTGAAGCCGTAAATCTGCAAAGAAAAAGAACTGATGGCTGAAACATATTGTGGACCACATAAACTTTTCCCGCAAAAAATAAAACTTTCATTTTAGGGACTTCCAGGTTAGCCCGTGCTTCGTTTAAGATATATCCAGGATTTCTCACCCATCACTAATTTGGACAGAAATAGTACGATCGCTCGCTAGATTACATATAAATGCATACGTTTACACTTGTTTTACGTCTTGCATTTGGGAAATCATTTGAACTCATTTACCGAATATTTAAATCGTTTCAATTTATTTTGCCGATGAAAACAACAAATTGAACGATTAGAAATCAGTGTTTTCCTCTGGTTCTTCAACTCTATAACTTCTGAAACGTCGTCCACAAATGAGTACAAACCTAAATACATTTTATAAATAAAGTTATTTTAAGCGAAGCAAGATGCCTTAACTTTTAAATAGAACGTTCAGATTATTAGATATAATCTATAAAGAAACACTTCGGCAGTGAAATTAAAACATAATATGAATAAGTTGCCATAAAAAATAAATACACTGAAGAAATAATTTTATTTAGTTCTATATAAAATGTATATTTTTAAACCATTTCTGACTACTTTTCAATTAATGGATTTAAATATAATTAAATATACGAATGCTAGCCAAGTTCTTATAAAGATAGAGATTATAGTGTATAGAGCTTTATTTAAATATGACTCCAAATGAGAAATCTCTCCATTGCGATGTAAAGCAAACATTTTTTTATTTCCACAAACAGAACAAAAGTAACAAGTTAATACCTAAAAGGATTATGCAAATTGTGCTGAATTAAAATTGAAAAGGTATAAGATTAAAACTGGCAATGTAAACGATACAATGTTTATGACTTTTTTTTCAGAAAATGAAAACTATTATTGAAATCGGGATCGAAAAATTTTGGATAGTATAAAATTGTCAGATTAAGCAAAATTCAATTTTTAGTGGTACCATGGCCTTCATCATGTTTGCGGCTATAGTGGAGGGAAGAGGTGATTGTAGTCTGGAATTAATCCTATTGGCGCTTTATTGCACTTTTGGAGAGAACATGTGTGGCCTTCGATCAAATGTTTGGGAAGAAGAGTTATGTCGTAACATGATCACTTAAAATTTCTCAAGAAATTAAAAATAAATGTACGAGTTTGGCTTAATCTCTCGCCGAATTTAAATCCATTTGAGCACAATGAGAATCTATTAAAATGATATGTAGAAAGACGGCGACAATTCAACATGAGAAATTAGAAAGTAGACTGGAAAAATTTCCTGTGACTGTTTGGTCAGTTCTTGTAAAGTTAGTGCCGACGAGAGTGTTGTTGAAAATGTTCAGTTGCAAATTTGGAGAAAGTATTGAAAATGCAATGTCATTAATTCATTTATTTAAAGGGTTTTCCTTTTTGAATATTTCTCTTATAACGGCAATCTATTTCAGTCTGAAAAAATAATACAATTTTTTAAAAACAATTATTCATAGTAATGGCGATATTAACCGTCTCTATGCAGAAAACATTCGACATTCATTGACCGAAGATTTAACGTTATTTTACATTGACATTTATAAATTATTTGCCTTAAAACAATTGTTCTCCTTCATAAAAATAGTTTTCTCATGTCCACTAACTCTAATCTAGATTTTTACCCAATAAAATGCCGGTCAATACATAGAGTTAATGAACAGAGTTGAAGTAAGTGCTTAAATTGAAAAAGCCTAAGATGCATATTATGATGATATGTAGGATAGATAAGGGTTTATTCTAAACTTGAAGTTGCTAAGATTATATCGATCAAGGAAGCATCAATTAGCGAGTTTATTCCACAGTATAACAATTCTGGGGAATGGAAATGAGTCGACTTATACGTATACGTAGAGTGCCGTGTCCTCGCTGTATAAATCTAGTCTGCCAGAACTAAGGAAATTAGATTGTCTGAACATCTTTCATGTAAATAGCGATAGAGTATACCATATTGTATACGCGTAGCGCATAGCCTAAGAAGATATTAAATAATTTGCTGCTATCATTTCTTCCTTGTATTCCTAAATAAGTTTGAAACCTTTGGGTATATTTTGTCCTCGCCAGGCATGTAAATCTTTCCGAACCGACTTAGTTCTTCTTTTAGATTTATACATTCAGCTGATTCGGAAATTTGAAAGCGGTTTATAATGGATGAGAAAAATATCTATTGATGTTCTCGCCGTGAGGTATGCATAGCAGTTATACAATTCTCCATGGGATATGTATACAATTTTCTCGAGTTGTTTGATGGCATATCGTTATACACCTTATCTGAGCGAAAGCTAATTTAGGCTGTGAGGAGATCATTTTTATTGAATAGTGAGGGTCTAGTTAATACAATATTCTTTGGTACTTTCATCATAATGGGCCCAACTGGGATGCCGCTGTAAATTTGAGGGACTTGTGGACTAAAATTTTGTTTCCGTAGGTGATTAATGCGCAATACAGCCACGAATTTCAGCAGGCGCTTCTGATTTCATATTCCCTTTATGAAATTTAGAGATTTGTTATTGAATTCAAGGAGAAGATACAATATTCTCAAAATAACAAACTCAATGAGAAATGCTAATTTATTATTCTTTAGATATTTTATAACGTTCTTTACTTTCTCATCGTTACGTTTGTTATTGTTTATGCTTGAAGACAGATATTTTAATGCTCGAATATATGCTGGCGTATGTTCTATTTTCGTTAGTGTGGTCAGGGTTGAAGTGAAACTCGAATAGTTATTTTTTTTCACATAGTGGCAGCGCCTCTGTTTTTGTTGCGATTATTAACATTCCCAATATTAAAAAATAATACTGCAAACGTTTTACAAATTATAATATTTATCATGATTTATATTTCAAGATAGCACTGCGGGACAGTGACAAAAGTAATTCTAAATGACATGTTTGTTTCTGCTACTATTTATCATGTTTTTGCAAAGAATAATTACATTCTTCCGTGAGTCTGCAGCACTTCGTGTGCGTCTAGTGCGTTGTGGAGAGTGTCCTTTTTAAATTTCAACACGGGAACCATCGCGTAATTGAACGAAAAACCGAATTAAAATGAATTGTTTTCCGATTTTGTTTTTTTACATACCTAAATCAATCTGAGTGTGTCAAAACCATCAAGAGAGCTTTCAGTTGTTTTGTCATCCAAAAGAATAAAATCCAAGAATTAGACGACTGAATCTCTAACATCATGTGATCTTTTATTTGCAAAAACACGACCGTATATACCAAAGTACTGTAAAACTAATTTTATCTGACTGTCGCCCGGTTCTCACGCTTCGGCGGTTTTTTTGAATAGGTCTAGAGAGGTTTATCCCTGGTTTCATGTTGAAGATTGTCTTTCCGGTTCCTTTTAAAGTCTTCCCGCTGTATCTTCCAGCCAGTTGCCCTTTGCATGTTGGTGGCATTATCGCCTTTCTTTCATTTAAAAAAAAAACAGTGACTGAGCCAATATTCCACAGTTCAATGTGATAATCCCTTATGTAGGTAAATCGCAGTGTAATGTTTTCTTTGCCCAGACTAAATATATAAGTGACTAAATCTTGTATAAGTACATTTATTAAATTCTTCTCGTAAGGTTATGCGAGATTCCCTCGTTCTCTAATAGTTGGTGGGGAGCTTATATATATATATATATATATATATATATATATATATATATATATATATATATATATATGTCTCACTTCTGTAGATGATAAGTGAAACTGGATAGACCGCCTGTTAACATGTCGGGGAAGCTACGGGCATCCTGAACATGTTTGTTCAAAGATCACCTTCCATTCCAACCTGCTGATGCAACTGATTTCTCTGGTAATATGGTGTGAATCAGATAAAGAAAAATCAACTTTGATACAATCTGAGGTCAGCCCAGTAGATGTAGGCGTCATCGCAAATCTTAGACAAACGTTCCAAATTGTCATTAAATTCTGATATTCTCTCGTGCGAATCAAATGCTACATAGCAATTGTGACAATTTAAACAGTCATGCGGAGTCAATAATAATGTTTACATCGGTGAAAGTCTCCGATATTATATCGAACTCAGCGTACCTTGTATAGTGTCTTGACATATGTTTTGAGCGTCAACAACGTTTGCATTCCAAGTAACATGTTTATTTGGTTATCAGTGTTTTCCCTAGTTGGCGTTCCCATTCAGGTATCACCTCGCCGTGCTCACAAGTATCACGCATACTTAAGGCAGGTACGTGTTTCTGTTATACGTTTGTTAATATTGAACTTTAAAAATGGAATACTGGCCGACAGAAGAAATAGGCTAAACAATATTTCTTCTATTAAACGGTGACAAATATTGCGTGTTCCTTTGGCGGGTACGATTATTTTATCACAACTACCATCTCTCTTCATCTATTACTTCACAAATATTTAATAATGCTAATTGAGTAATGGCGGAATAAATCAGTGTACTGTTGCGCTTAATTATTTGTCATTTAAAAATAATTAAGCATCTTCTCCCCTGTTGCTTGTTGAAGTCGTGTAGCTTCGAGTAAAATGTATAGCTGTTTGTAATATATTTGACACTTCATTATATTTAAGTATGGTTTGTTGAAGCCAAAAAAGAAAACTGTGAATAATGGTTTGAGAATTCATGATTCCTGACATCTGTTGGAGAGATTGGCTTCCTAATATATTTCGATTAAATCAGTTCATTTGTAATAATGACATCAAGTAAATAATATGCTTCATTTAATGCATCTAATGTTCTATCTAATATGACTTCTATTCTCTCTTTCAGTAAGAAAAAAAATTGTGTTGATGAGAGTGTTCACTGTTCATTTGTAAAGCTCATAGTAGTATTTTCTGTTTAAAAAATAAAAACAGCCGCTAATGGTTGCTATCGAAGGTTTTCTTTTCTTCCTTGATAACAAATAGTGATAATCAAAAGTACGCCTAATTCAGTAAGTAAACATATGCTTTACAACATGATGTAAGGCGTTTAATTCAACACCAGTAGAAACATACAAAAATGCTTTTTAGATAATATAAAAGATGATTAAATTAAAGAGTGATTACTGCGTAATTTCTTTTTTTCTCCCCTCTACACACACAAACACAACTATATACATATATACATACACACACACACACATATATGTATACATACACACGCACACACACACACACACATATATATATATATATATATATATATATATATATATATATATAAAAGTGAACATTGGAGTCAACACTCAGAGGCGGCCTGGTGATTGTGTATAGCATGAAACAGCCTGTTGCCGCTGAGTGTTGACTTCAATGTTCACTTTTATATTTATATTTACATAAGCTCTATCTCTGATATTGAGCACTTTATTCCAGATATATACCACACCTCTAAACTATATTTCTTCATATATATATATATATATATATATATATATATATATAAAAGTGCTTTGACGCAAGAGAGCTTGCAATTGATCCTGTTCTATTCATTTTGTGATAATGCCCTTGGAAAAATCTTGTATACATCTGCCTCTAGATATTGGCTAAATAGAAGAGTAGCGTGGGTAGTCGAGTCTAAGGGGGGCAGACAGACGGGAAACATGGAAACTGACTTCAAAAATGCGTTTGATGATTTCATTTTGAAATAATATTCATGTTAAAATGTGAGATGTCATAGAAGGTTAGGTTAAAAACTAAATCTTTTGGAAATCAATTGAACGAAACTGCATGAAGATACCAAACTTTCGAAACAATGGTAACGGAATTGGCTGGTCTCCTATTTTTTTATATTTAAAAGTTCTACATGTTAGATTTTTATTTTTTTATACGTGTTTTGAGCACTTTGAATACTGTTCTTTGCTGATCTAATTCAACTCTGACCTATAACTTTATTATTATTTATTTGTATAAAGGAAGACTCTTCCCTTTTCAACTAAAGCGTTTCGTCAACTAATGAACTTTATCAAAGTAAATATAGAGGGGTTTTTTTTTGAAAATTGTATGTACCTTGGAGATAAAGTAATAAAGCAAATGTATTCTCCGACAAGAAATGAACTTGCCTCTCTCATTTTAAGAAAAAAAGTTGTCTATAGCAGGGATCAAACCTGGGAACCCCTTTGTAGGAGAGGAGAAAACATCGATTTATCGAATGCTCAGGTTGATTAACCTGATACACTCTGTTTAAAATAAAAACGGGGAGTTTATTTCGAATACGAGTATCAACTGTAATAACATATGAATTAAATATAATGTATGAGTAAATATGAGTCCATTAATTCTTGAAAATTTGCTTTGTTTATATTGTCGATTGGAACCTGTACAGATACGGGCTTGTCGAAAAAAAAAGTTTGCTTTCTTTCAAAGTGAAAATAGAGACTTAGTGAACTTCAAAGCTCTTTATAATCGAGCTATAAATCACATATAAATGTGTAAAAGAATTCAAAATATCACTTTCTCATCTACGTTAATGAATAGTCAGAAAATCTTAGTCATTTTTTTAATAACAATTTTGCGGCGAAAATGATTAATAGCGAAGTAGTCATAAATATTCAGAGACAGTACAGAAAAAGGAACTAGTGAAGTGTCACATTCTGAAGGAATTCGACCTTAAAAATGCGCTCTCAAATTGAAAGAAATAGAGTAAAATAGAACCACTTCTGAAATATTAACAAGGTTTATTTTGATCGACATTTAGACAGTCGGCCAGGCTCCACATGGTCAGATAAGATAGTTTTTTAATTCTTTTCTCACGATAGAAGCAAGCAGAAAAGCAGATGTAGCCGATCTATCTTTTATCGCTAGTCGTACAGAAGCTGATAATTCCGCTTGATTTCATTTCACAGAGTGACAGAAAAGCAATGTTTCTTTTTTTATTTTCTTATGCCTTTAATTAATATGTTTTCTTTTTATCTCTATGTCATTTTTTAAATTGAGACGCTTGATAGGGAACCCGAGAGAGATAAAGTCTTTGAGAAATATAAATAAATGGATAAACAAATAAATGTACGATATACTACTCCGAAAAATAAAATCATCTGAAAAGTAAGTAAAAAATTAATATCATTAACTACTGATGCTAGTACTGGTAATACTAATATTGATATTCAGTCAGTCAGTTATGTGCCATGCATGATACACGCTCAGACGATCAAGTATCTTTCGATACGTGACTGACGAGGCAGTTTTTTCTTTTTCCCGCAGTAGGTTGCAATTTCTTTCTGATGTAGACTAGTTGCCATCTAAGGCTATAGAACACAGTCTGTCCTAATATTTACTCATAGATGATGGGAGAAGTAGAGGATAAATAAATTTCCCAAGGGTATTAGCCTGTAAGTGACTGTTATGGATTCGACTGGGATTCGAACTCGGCTCTCCGGCTAGTACTGATTATACTAATATTGATAATCACTCAGTCTGTTATGTATCATGCGTGATACGCGTTTAAGCGATCATGTATCTTTCAATATTGATATTGCATCTAATATTAGTGCTATTATTATAAGTACTAATAATAACTATATCATTATAAATACTTATAATAACTATATTACTATTAAAATTATATATAAAAAATCGTATTTTCCAAGGAGGAGCTATGTAAAATCGAAATAATGGATGGAAAATTGCCAGTACATAAACAGATAATAATTAAAAAAAAAAAGAAAAGAATGAAAAGCACCAACATCAGGGAAAGAATGTGAAAGACAGGGATTTATCTATAATTACTGAAGCCCTAGAAACGGTCCCAAGCTAAATTGGCGAAAGATTCAAATGTTGAGATTTTGCGTTAAGATACGGGAACTAAAACCCGCTCAACTCGGTGATATGACAATGAGTATTGATTAAATAGGCGAAATTAGAAGATGAAGATTGACTTCGACAGAACGTATAAGTTAATAGGAGAGGCAATGCCAATAGTAATAAGAGAATAGACAAGAAGGAAAGTCAAGAAGATAAACAAAGTGGAAGAAGAACTAAAAAAGAGAGACTTATTTGGAAACCATAAATATATATATATTGGCTAAACATAAAAAAAATGAAAAAAAAAAGAAAATATGTGAAGAGCGTGTCCAAATCTGATAAAGTATAATTGAAATAGTGAGCATGAATGAAAACAACATTATATAGTGATGACTCTTCTAAATTAGAAACGACTACTGAATTGTAATTTGTTCCTATAGACACGTGACTAAAATTAGTCATGTGAACTGACATACAGTTTACAATGTCATGTTAGTATGCCTAACCAGAATCTTCCCAGAGCTCCAAGGAAATGTGTTGTGATTGTCGGATATGGGGAATAGGAGTTTATTGACTCCTACATAATGTGTTCATACATGCTCAATATGGTTTAAATCTAGAGAGCGTAGGTGCCAAAGAAATACACACAAATACATAAACATGCACACATATATGTACATAAACACACAAGGAATAACACACACAAGCATATGTGTGTATGTATGTATGTATATATATATATATATATATATATATATATATATATATATATATATATATATATATATGTGTGTGTGTATGTGTGTATATATATATGTGTGTGTGTGTGTGTGTGTGATATATATATGTGTGTATATATATATATATATATATATATATATATATATATGTATATATATATATATATATATATATATATATATATATATATATATATATATATATATATATATATATATATATATATATATAAGGAGACAAAAATTGTACAATTATATGGGTAGTGTTCTTAGTATCGGATATAAAATTTTACCTAAATAGGCTGTGGGGATAAAAGAATCAACAATGCATGGTAACAGCCAGTTTTCCGACTCAATGTTAGTTTTAAATCTGAGGCGAACAGCGCAACGAGGAGTGAAACTTTGAGGACATTTTCCCTGCTGAGTCCACCGAATATAAAACTTACCTATGTATTGAGTACTGTCTCCTTTATGAAACTTAAAATATATGTGTGTGTGTGTGTGGAGAAAGAGAGTAAGAGAGAGAGAAAGGCAACTCATGATGTACTTGTAATAAGAACTTTAGAATATAAAAAAAAAATTGTAATTATATCCCAGTTCATTTGAACCATGTTTAATTAATAAGAATAAATATATATATTTTTAAAAAAAAATTTTCCTTCAAATTTAATTAACATCTCTGTGACGAACTTATATTTGAACATATTAGCCACTATGACAATTTTTAGAAAAGCTTCGTTATTAATGATAAAAGAGAGGAAGAAAAGCAGAAAATAGAATGACAAACAAGTAAATATTACATATTTTTCTATGATATAATAATTTATATTGTATATCAACATATTTATTATTAATATAAAAATAACAGGTAAAATATCCGACTTCGATATTCAGATTTTCGGCATTAAAGGAGAATGTGAGCATTAATATGACAAACCTATGCAAACAAACGCATATATATATATATATATATATATATATATATATATATATATATATATATATATATATATATATATATATATATATATGGTATATTTGTGCAGCAAGTATTTATCCTAACAAGTTTGATCAAATAGAACAGTCATAGTATTTCTAATTTTTATCATTCTTTTCAAAATTACAGTCTTTAATCAAACTTATTTGCGTATATATATATATATATATATATATATATATATATATATATATATATATATATGCGTGAGTGTGTGTGTGTATTCACATACTACAGTTCGAAAGTTGAAACAAACTCCAGCCAAATATTTAAATTTATACATAGTTAAATGTAAGTTAGAATAGATTTTCTATTAAGAATTGTATTATGACAAAATAACTCCCGAAGTCTTTTCCACTATTTTTCTGTCAAGTTCATCACATGCTAATTCGGGGATGGTTTCAAGACTTTGAATGTGTGTGAGTCTGTGTGTGTGTGTGTGTGTGTGTGTGTGTGTGTGTGTGTGTGTGTGTGTGTGTGTGTGTGTATATATATATATATATATATATATATATATATATATATATATATATATATATATATATATATATATATATAAAGCCAACCACGGGAAAGACAGTGTTTGCTATAGCCCAGATCGTCAGTGTAGCTAGACGTATATTTGGAGATTATAACCACTAGTCTATCAACTTTCTGAGTATTTATTTTGTCATAAACACGCCAAAGACCTCAATCCGTTGGGAGAGTCTTGCATTATTAGCAGTAATATCACTGTTTACAAATATTTACCTTTACCCTACACTGCTCGACCGAATTATTTTCGGGAGTTGATATAGTTGTCTGGATGCAAGATGTGTCAGAGAGAATTCGAAGGAATTAATGGATTTTATTTTTATCCGATATTATTTCTTGTTACTTTAAAAAAAATATTTTTATTTCATACAAGTGATAAAGAAAACGAGCCATTTTCTTAAACAAAGTGAATAACATCTACGGACTGTGCATTTGAGAGACTTAAGAAACAAATATCGTTGCTTATGTCATTCAAGCAGGTTAAGATTCCTTCGCTTTTTCACGTTCATTACCAGTACAAACAATTTTTTCTCTAGACCAGCGGCGGTTGTACAAATATGTGTAATGGTCTCATTTTTTTTATAGTGTTATGCATTTTTTAAAAATAATTTGAATCAGGTATACTTTAAATATATATATATATATATATATATATATATATATATATATATATATATATATTTAGGTATACATAAAATTATATATATATATTTAGGTATACATATATGTATATATGTATATATACGTGTATATGTATATATCTATATCTACATGTATTTATGTACAGCTATATATATGCGCATATATTTGTGCATATATATATGTATATAAACGTGTGTGTATATATATATATATATATATATATGTGTGTGTATATATATATGTTTTATATATAAGTTCCTTCTCTCTCTCTTTATATATATATATATATATATATATATATATATATATATATATATATATATATATATAATACATACATATATTTAAGTTTTTTTTTTGTTTGTTTATCAATTGAGTGGCTGTGAGTAAAATAACGATGTCCCTTCCGGTGACGTGAAAACTTGGTCCCGTTGACGCGTACTGATTTCGTTATAGGATAATGTTCGTATATATATACACGACATATATCTTCAAGAAAGATTTGTTCATTATTAGAAATTCATTTAAGTCATTAAAAATTGTAATTAAAAAGATAGGCGGGAACAATTCTTGTAATAATTCATTATTAATCGAAAAAGTTTTTTTTTTTTATTCACACCACATCCTTCATTTATAATATTTATGATAGCAATTAAAAGCTTATACAATTAAATAATTATATAGTTTTAAGTTTGTTTATTATATTACGATTTTGAGAATATCTGTTTGAATTTAGTAGTAGCTTAAGATAAAAAATGATGATATATTTCTCTTTATATGACCAGAAATATGCACACTCTGAAATTAGAGATTAAATCTACGCAATATCATGGATTACGCAGACATTCAAAAGTTTACAGAAAAAATATTGTACCTTGGGAACTTATGCACTAGACCTAACTTTGGTTGTGAACATACAATATTTATGCGGATAATATACATATATATTTCCTTAGGTGTTTATAAACTGTACACTGTTCAATTAATAGTGTTAAGAACGAACTATTTTAAATTACCAAATTCTACATGGTTTAAACTAAAATTACTTAAAATATAATATATATTACTTATAATACATTCCTTCTTGCCGCCAATTTTATCAGACTTATCTTCTCAATCGTATCAAAAGGACTGTAATGGTTGATATATTGGGGTTTGAACATTGGTAAACTTGCGTGTATGTGGTTATGCTGCACACATACTCAATAATAATAATTTTGATAATAATAATAATAATAACAATAATAATAAGAAGAACAATAAAAATAATTATAATAATAATACTTATTATTATTATTATTATTATTGCGAACTAAATTATACAAATCAAGAAGATTGATTTGGAAAATAGGAAATCGCTGAATCGATGGAAACCATAGAGAGGCAAATATTAATAAAAATCATCTCGGCTATTTATTAACATTCTTGACATTTGAAGCGAATGGCGCTCACCTGATCCCGAGTGGAAACTTCCATTTAATAGTGATCAACTAGAAACCCGAGAAAAGTGCAGGATTCTCAAGGATACTTGACATTATTTCGCGCCTATGAAAGCCATCAGCCTTTAGAGTTGTGGAAGTATGACTCGAACTAAAATTGTAAATAAATCATTCTTCTATTTAAAATGTAAAACACGTAAAACGCCTTGACAAGTGTAAATACACGATGTACACATCCTGAAAGAGGCTTAGGGAACAGTAGGAAGCAAATTCTAAAGTAATAATATAATTTACCAAAATGGAAATCCAAGTGAAAAAATGTGTTATGTAATATTTGTAAACATTTTGAGTCAGTAGAATAATTGGAATTACCGAGAAAACAGCTTTATTCAAATTAGATGGAATCGCTGCAGGAAACCCTAGTGGATAAAAAAATACGATAATAATAATATAAAGGCGAAGAACTAATAGAGTAATGGGTGTGCTTGGAACACGACCGAGAAAACTGAAAGGTTGGAGAATTGCAATTGAGACGAAAAAATAACTGAAATCATTAACTCTCCAAAGATTATCCTAAAAGCATTTGACTTGTGAGTAGTCTTTTTAACACCATGCCTCAAGGATATAATTTTCATTAACAACGTCAATGAGCGATACTAAATTGTAATTGAAGCTTAATAAATAAAATAGCTTCTTGTTACACCATGCATGACTTGAGCGCCTATTGGAACTTAAAATCAATCTACACCTCAAATAGAGCTCGTATATACGTTATATACCTAAACATATTAAAAAAATTATTAGTCCCGCTCAAGGAAGTACTTAACTACTCTTACTACCCTCTAGATTTACAAGAGGCCTAAACTGGATTACTACTGCTGTAGATGATATGGACAGGAGCTGCCCAGTCTGAATAGAGTCCAAATGTGTCTCAGCGTCCTTTTGGGTAACAAATTATTTGCCACTGTACAATTCCTCTCTTCAAGATAAAACATCGCAAGGTTATCACTCTCTTATCGCTATTTTCATGGAAAGTGCTCAGGCGAACAACATTCCTTAGTCCCACTAGTTCTAACCTTCACGGGCTATTTTAGCGACCAACCCACATTCCCTTCCAGTTTCAAGGGTGAATTGTAAGTTTCACCAGATCAGGTTCTTCCAGGCAACTGCTGCTCTGTTGAACCGACTCCAAAGAGGATATTTTCCCAATCACAACGACCTTAACCTGTTCAAGTCTAGCTATCTTCCAACAATGTCCACATAAACTGTTCCTCTTACTTTGTAATAATCTAGCTCGAGTGACTCCCGGGCTCAGTACAGGATGAACATTACTATAAAAACAATCTACTAAAGGAAAATTTCAAGATGATCATGAACCCCATCACGTTACAAATGCTTTGTTTGCATTCCATTCAAAATGGCTACGTTTCATTCGAATTGTCGATTTTATTACCGGTAAAATTATTTTTCTCAAGGCAGTTCAAAAACGAAGACTTTGATGTTATTTTATGTTTTTTTACGTGTAACCAAATTTTAAAATATCTTGGAGAAGATAAAAATAATGCCGAAACATTGTTAGATATTGTCTTTTTTATTTTTCTTAAATCGTACTCTTCTCGTATTGAAATAATAATAATAATAATAATAATAATAATAATAATAATAATAATAATGGTAATAATAATGAAGAAAAAATTAAATGATGGAAAACAAGAAAAACAAAAAGAAAGTAAGCAAGAAAAACAAGAAGTAGAAGGAAAAAACAAAAACAAGAAAAAGAAAAATAGTCGTGGAAGAAGAAAAACAAGAGAAAAACAAAAACAAGTAGGAGAAGCAATACAAGAAGAAGAAAAAGAAAAAGAAGCAGCAGTAGAAGAAAAACAACAAGAATAAAAACAAAAAGTAAAAAAAAGAAACACAAAAAAGAAGAAAAAAGCAAAAAGTGGAAGAAGAAAAACAAAAAGAAGAAAAATACAAGAAGAAGAAAAAACAAAAACAATAAGAGGAAGAAGAAAAACGAAAAGAAGAAGAAGAAAAAAGTAAAACAAGAATAAAAAAAAAGAAAAACAAGAAGGAAAAAAAGAAGAGGTATATAATGTAAGGAAATAGATTAGTACAAATGTACACATAGTAGCGCCGGGCGCCATAATGAAATCAGATTTCAACAACCCCAACTGATCCACTAACAACTGTTTTAAATCCGAAAACTGTCGCTCACCAAGTGCAAACATTGAGTCTCCTGGGAGATTCTCGGCTTCGTTTACATGGACACGCTTGGTAAGCACGTCGAATAGTTTGTTTAATTCTAAGATCGAAGAATAAGGTATATGAATAATCACCAATCTTTTACGTTGAGCTCTAAATCGATACCACTTCGTGTTTCCGACAGCCTGTGTGCTAGATTTTCCTTTTAACTACTGAAGAGAGTGTCGTTCGTATTTGGGAAAATCGACAGTTTATTCAAATCGTCTCGCCATCTTTGTTCGTACGGTAGACTACAACGACGAATAATGATATTTGTTGGTTTTACGACATTTTTGTAAAGCGCCGAGTGTATTACTGGAGTCGATTGAACTTGTCTTAAAGACAACTCCTCTCACTTATTCAATGCTATGGGTGTTGTAGAAAACATGGCCCGTTTAAAGCTACCGTCTCAATTGTTGTCGGATTTTGATTAAATTCATGTATGACTTGTAAGATCTGTCAAGTAGCGTTATGGAGACATTTGGAATTATATACACCTATTCTAGGTGTCATCCTTTATGGATGTGTCTATAGACAGCGATATCAACAGGCATGCATTTTATATTTTTTTTACAAAAGAAACATACTAGTGACTAGAAAAGTGTTTTTTTTATAATGGTTTTAATTCTAAGGTTAACTCACAATTACCAATCTGATATAATCTTCAGCAAAATCTTCGTCATTTAACCATTATGTGATTGTAAGTTGTTTAGTTATAACTAAATAAATAATTTCTCTGTTTATGATCTAACAAAGAAAAGAAAATCATCATTAATTTTCTCACTACTCAATCCCCCCTCTCTTTAACCAATTTAAAGTGTTGTCATCGACTTCAGATAAAGCAGAGTGCGTTTTTACGATGTCTCGTCTAACTCCACTCACAACTCATCTGGTGTATCTCTGTCTGATTTTTCCCATAAAACAAAGTCTCCACTTGCTGAGGCAAGGGTATCCCTGCAATTGTCCTAAATATGCTGAACTCATTCCTGTTATCTCCGAAGTTTACAATACATGCTCAACTGGTTCTATCTTTTCAGTGTGTTGAAGGTCTCCTCAGGCGTTCCTGAATAAAAGATCTCTTGGTAACATTATGACTCACCTCAAATTATCTCACTATTAATCTCTTACCTCTTTTTGGTAATGTACTATAGGATCTAATCTACGCTAACTATGTTAAGTATCTTATTTCACACGGTCTCCTTTAAGAATTCAGTATGGTTTCAGTTTCTCCTGGTCTCCGTAGGTGTTTTAACGGCTGTCAATGAATTTGTCTATCAAGCTGTATGTAAGAACGACGAAGCTCAGCCTGGGGCTTGTGATATCCCAAAATCATTCGACAGTGTTTGTCATGATGGCCTTCTCGCTAGCCTCAAGGGACGAGGTATTTCTGGACGAATATTTGGCTTCATTCACTCGTTCCTAACAAATCTTGTAATCGTCCTGTTTAACAGGCAAATTTCTAGTTAATTTCAAAGATAGTCCCCAGGGTTCTATACTTTGACCTACACTGATTCTGATCTTCACCAACTACCTTTCTGATGTCATTAGTTTCCAACTCTGTAGATGAAACACTGATTTACTCCTGTCTTAGTAGTTAGTTTGACAAATCCGACAACGTAAAACTGGTAACTGCTCACGATAAGAAGCTCCAATCAGTGGTTAACTGGGACAAGGAATGCCTCGTAAATTTTAACACATCCAAACAAAACTACTTTCATTTAATCGCCATAGATATTTTTTCTGCCTGCAATCAACATGGCGGAGGTTAATCTCCAGGAGATAAAAAATGTGTTTCTTCCCTGGCTACTGAGAGAATCGACAAATTATATTAGGCCAATTACTGTGTCTACTGCTAGGAAAGTTGTTTCAATGTGACGTGCCAGAAAATATTTCCCGTCACAATTCATCTTGCACATTTATAAATATACCATTGGACTGTGCATTGAATTTTGCAGTCACATCTGGCTCAAGTATCCTACTCTATATATTACGATTATTGAAAAAATTCAAAGAAAGATGTGTGTTAAAATAGATCCTGACCTGGCATCTCAACTTCAGTTACTTTCTCACTGACGTGACGTGGCTTTAGTTCTCATGAGTTTTCATGCTTAGTGCATCGACTGTTCGAATTTAAGCGGGTTACTAGATTGGCCACTAGCTCCAACCGTTTTACTGTTCATACAACCGTATATTCTATTCTAAGAGATTCTTTACTCACACTTCTCGCATGTGGAAGTTCCTTTCGATTCACTGCTTCCATCCCGTCTACAATCGTGAAAATTTTAATTGCACCATGAATCGTCACCATCCGTCTTCTAGAAGCCTGTTCGTTTATTGTCCTTTACCTCATTCCTCCAGGAAAATATTCTCAGTTCTCATTACTGTCTGTCGTTCTAGAGTCGTATTGGCATTATCGGCTCGCTTTCGGTTAAAAGATTATAAAAATAAGAAAAAGTTTTGTTTGGTTTGATATGTTTTACGGCATATCAAACTCAATGGGTTATTTAATGCCGACAAAATTTTTATTGCTAGTAATGTTTTTTTCTTCAAATATATATATATATATATATATATATATATATATATATATATATATATGGTTGTTATGGTCAGTTTCCTTGTACCACAGGGATAGTCCAAGGTAGAACCAATAAAGAAGAACTCGATTACGGATATGGAATAACACAGATATATTACAAACAGAAATATATACAGAGAAGTAGAAAGTGTTAGTACGAACAATCAGGTTTAGTAGTAATTGTCTGAACGCGACTATGTTTCGGGCTGCCTCTGACTCGACTGACTGACTCGCTCGCTCTGACTGACTGACAGACTCCTGACGGACCTCACTCCAGACTTCAGACTGAACTCTCTGCTTCCTCTTGAGGCGCATTATTTATTACGTATGGAATAGTCCATTATGTTATCATGGGTAAGGTCACATAACACTGCTAATATTTTTTCAAATAATGTATAGCTGTATTGCTGGTAATTTTTCAAAAGTATTGCTGATAATTTTTCCTACAAAAATTATTGCTGGTAGTATTTTTGTCTTATTACAATGTATTTCTGGTATTAAAATCTATATTTACACAAGTTTGGGTGTCAACTATTGGCACATAGCTTGAAGCCCAACAGGCGCCACCACCCCGGGCTAGGGTAGACCTGGGAACGCCAGCAAGTAAGAGGTGGTTTCATGATCCTAAACACCTCCAGATCTGAGGCCTTGCTATTGGACGTAGTTTATCGTCTTACCCAGGACGCGGATGTAGTCTATAGTCATACCCAGGACGGGGGAGAAAAAAGGAAAAAATGTCAAAATCTACTTCCCAAAAGCCATAATTTGATGTCTGATATTTTGGAAATGAAGATTTTGTGTGGTTCAACTTAACCTTTTCAGCACGTGCGTGTAATTATTTTTCAGCACACGCCATATTGTTTCAACATAATCTCTTTCGTTCTTCAGTGCATATGACCCACCGCTTCTCCATTAAATGTATAGATTTTCTAGATTTGGGAATCCTGTGTTTTGCTTGTTTACGCAACACCCGGTAAATAACCCGTTTGGTCGGACAAAGATATTGGGGAAAAATCGAGCGGATTTGCAGAAATCAAAGGCTGCCTTATACCAGCAGCTAAGCCGATTTCTTTTGTCAGCAACAACGTGTCATCGTTACTTAAGTGCGTAACCAATCACCCGCGTTGTTCCGATAAGCAAACATGAACGACTTTCTCATACAACTTTGAAAAGCGCTTTAATGAACATCTGCTGAAATCACGGTAACAAACCGATAAGGAGAGAAACAAACGCTAATATTAGAAATGAAAAAAAAAAACAAAGCGTTAGTGAATGAACTCTCCCTTACTTAGTGTAGGTTTAGAAGGCAAGTGTTTTATTTAGAAAAGAGTAAAAGGAAACTAAAAATAAATTCGGAAGAAAATTGGTATTAGTTACACACATCTTTTTATAATGCATTATAATATGTGGTTCTACAGAAGGATGCTGACAATACCATTAATTGTACATGTGAGCAACGGCGAAGTTTTAGAGAAAATGGAAATAAAAAAGACAGTTACCATCAGTTGAGGTTTCTGAGTCACATAATGAAAACGGAGGTTTTGGAGAATAAGATACTCAAAGGGCAGATAGAAGGCAGATGAGACAGAGGAAAACAATGCATGAAATACTTGGCGAGCTTGATTAAATCGATGGCGGAAAAGGGTCTTGGACAAATAACAGATAGAATAAATTATTGATAACTACAATGAACGGGAATCGTGGATAGTAATGATCGCCTACACTGCACATAAAGAAGTATTTCTGAATTATTGCAAATATTTCCATTGTTTTATCAAAACGATTCTGTCAATTGTTTGATCTTCATCAGGTAATTATATCATCCAAGAAACCTTATTTTTGTTTTTAATATAAATAGAAAATGCGTTGTAATAAACCTGGACAAATTTTCTGATTTTTTTTTTAATTGACTAACCAATATTAACTTGCTGTGACTTTATATTTATTTAATCATTTCCCCCAAACAAGGCGATAAAGCCACTAAGACGTCATGGGCTACTGAGAGTGAAAAAGAATGATAAGGCTTTAGTGAGACGAAAGGACAATAGAGAGAATAGGATGTAAGTATGCAAAAGATGGCGATTGACGTTTAATTTCAATTGTTGAAAATCGTAGATGAGGTGACAAGGAAAGAAAAAATCGGAAGAAAATTCGACAGGCGAGGCGTCCATTAGTTAGATTGTCACATCCCCTTAGGTAGCTTTTGCTGTATATATTTGCAAGAAATCATGACTTTTGCAACAGTCAGTTTTGTGTTTATTAATTTTCGATTGAAGTCATCGGATAATTATGTGCTTCAATATTTTTTTTTTTATTTCTACTCAATATTATTTTATATTTTTCAAAAAGAAGAAAAAATGATCTTTTTTTTTCTAATAAAATCATTGTTTCAAGAAATTAACACTATTCGAAAATATATAATTTAGGGGACACTGACATTATTCATTAAATTTTATAATGATATTCAAATTAAATGAGATACAATATACAGTAGCGTCCAAAACTAAGGGACAAAATTTTAAAACCTAATATTTGTTAGAAATAACAACTGTGAAAAGCTGAAATTTTGACAACTGGTAGTCGTTATCATCCATAATAACATACTAAAATTTGAATCATTTGCAAAGGATAGAAAAAGAATTATAACAATTATTTATTTATTTTCAAAATAGGATCGTCCAAAAGTAAGGGACAAAATTGAGAAAAACAATGTAAACGGCAAAAAAACAATAAAAATACATGTACAATCAATATTTAGTAAATGAGCCCTTGCTCTCAATGACAGCTGCACATCTTCGACTACAAGAACGAATCGGTTCTTGACAATCCTCGATACTAATTTTAGACCATTCTTCTTGAAGCTTCACCCACAAATCCTCCGGGTTAGTGGGATTTCTTTCCATAACTTTCACTCCTAAGGTCTTCCAAAGATTTTCTATTGGATTTAAGTCAGGACTTTGCGGTGGCCAATCCATAATTTTCAAATCTTGCTCGCTAAGGCAACTCATTACCACCTTTGCCTTGTGACATGGGGCATTATCTTGCATACAGGTAGCCCTATCGAAACCTGAATTCTGTATGATTGGCACAACATGATCTTGAACAATGTTTTTATAGATCTGCGCGTTTACACGAGTTTGTAACCGGACAAGAGGCGTTGTACCTTGGCTAGAAAACATTCCAAATACCATGACGCTTCCGCCCCCAAACTTGACAGTTTTCTTAGTACACTTTGCACTTAATCTTTCACCAATACGTCTCTTTACATTGTTTTTTCTATCATTTCCAAATAAATTAAACTTGCTCTCATCACTGAAAAATACTTTTGCCCAATTTTCATATGTCCAAATTACATACCTGTTTGCAAACTCTAATCTCTTCTTCTTATTCTTCGAACTAACAAGTGGTTTCTTCCCTGGGGTTCGATTAAACAGCCCTATTTCTTGCAGTCATCTACAAACAGTCTGTCTTGACACATTAACACATGAGGTACTATTCATAACCCTTTTAATTTCTGTGCAAGACTTAAAACGGTCCTTTAATGATATACGCTGCATTATTCGATCTTCTCTTGCTGAAGTTTTGCGGGGTCTGCCGGTTTTAAAAGCACTAACTATTTTGCCAGTATCATTGTAGGATTTAACAACCCTGCCTACAACACTCTTGGAACGTTTCACTTTCTCTGAAATCTCTCTAATGGTGTGCTTTTCCTTGTGTAGCTTCACAATAGCTTGTCTCACAGAGTAATCAAGTTTTTGGCGTTTCGCCATGGTGCCAGCTGATGCAACGTTTACAAATGACTAAGTAAGACTTATTCTTTAGAGGAAATCAAAAAATTTGAATATAGCATACTGTTTACATTGTTTTTCTCAATTTTGTCCCTTACTTTTGGACGATCCTATTTTGAAAATAAATAAATAATTGTTATAATTCTTTTTCTATCCTTTGCAAATGATTCAAATTTTAGTATGTTATTATGGATGATAACGACTACCAGTTGTCAAAATTTCAGCTTTTCACAGTTGTTATTTCTAACAAATATTAGGTTTTAAAATTTTGTCCCTTAGTTTTGGACGCTACTGTATGTCAAAATTAGAAACAATGTTTCTTCTTCCTTATCTGCCATACGTGAGGAAAGCTTGGCAGATCATGTCTCATTAAGATCAATGACTTACATGACAGAAGAATTCCTGCAGTAGGCTACCGTTACTTTCTGCAGTATATTATTTCCACCCAAGGCTATAGGAATCAGTCTGCCCTGCTATTTTAACTCGTAGTCGGAAAAAAAGAGATGGGTTCTTACTTTTTCGAAAGATATTTGCGCGTAAGTGAATGTAAATATTCGGCTTGAATACGAACACGGCTTGCCGATTGCTCATATCACCACACCTCCCGCACACCCACCCTTAAAGCAGCTGGTATTCACACCAGTCAATTACCTATGTGTTAAACTCGATGTTTCTTAAGTTCGGCGAACAGACGAGAACCGACATTTCAAATCTTTACTATGAGTTAAAACATTATGACAATTTCCTGCGTAAAAAGTTGGCACCTAGACTTGTCTGGTTTTTATAAGGTCTCCTAAAAGAATGGTAACAGTAATATTTGAAAGATATGGGGTGAAGAAACTATCCAAAATATTTATTCAGACACTATTAGGGTCAATATCTTAGGTGTCGCCTCGCCAAAGAAATCGATTGAATATGTATTTGAATTATATATAGGATTGATGTGGTCCAATGCTTAGCAAACTTGTCATGCTATAATCAATTACGACTGGGTAGTGAGTTAAATCCTCACTAGGTGTCTCATACTTTCGGCTTTCTGCCACAGATATGGTTTGCCCAGAACATTACCATATATAGGTTTGATACAAATTCAAGTTGAAAACGGTAAAGGTAAAAAAAACTGTGGCGTTCATCGACCGAACTGTTAAATTTATTGACCGCTGAAATATATATATATATATATATATATATATATATATATATATTTCTCGCAAATTCTTCTAATAATTTCTATCACTATTTTATCCTTGCTTGAAACGCCTTTAAATGCTCATGATGGAACGGCTTGGTGATAGTAGTCGTGGCTCGTGGGGGGCAGAGTCCTATGGGTAAAGAGAAACTTGGATGAGTTCCAACACGGCACATCGGATCAGGTTGCGATACATCGAGTCTAATTCGCTACCGCGCCGTGACAGAGACCCGTTGGTCCAGTTGCTATGACGTTTGTCGGATAACGTAACTATCCGGGTTGCAATTCTCAGTAGTGGATGCGCTCTGTTGACGAGTCCCAGATTTAGCATGAAACGATTGTCCAATGTTTTCTGCATTTTATTGAAGTTTATTGTAGATGAATTACTTAATTTTATATAATTTAATAATTCCAGGAATTTTTTTTTTTGTTATTCAAAGCCGAACCATTTTTTGGAATGTAAGAATATGTATTCTTTACGAGTGACTATTGCATTAAAATTTTATTGAGAATACCAATTCTTTTTTTTTTTCAGAAAAAATACAATTTTTTCAACGCATATTGGGGTGGGCGAGGGATTCCTAACTTTCCCAAAGGTATTTACGCTTAAGTTGATGTAACCAACCCAACTAAAGTTCGAATTCATAATTTGAGGAGTCATTTTCTTATTTTATATCGTGGGCAGTTAACATCATGCATATATCCATATTTTCTCTTCTAGATATATGTACAACCTATATTTGTTATTGCTCCTTTAGGAATTGTTCAAATGATGCGGTTTTCGTTATTTGTTGGATACTTTTGTGATTTCATAGCAAAATTCTTGTGGACCTGATATATATCTTCAGGTGTAAATGGTCTGTGAAGCCAGTTGAATGCGGATGATATGCTGTAGTTCTGACTCGACTGAATCCAAGTAAATCGACACTATCTGATTCACATAACCGTCTCGTATCTGTTCTGATAAACGTAGGGACGTCGTATCTAGTCATACAAACAGTAAACACTGCGCGTGCTCCTCATCCCACTTGGGCACCAGTAATTGGAAATGCTTCCCGCTATCTCGTATACCTACTGAAACTATTAATTATACGACTGAATATTACCAGAAGGAAATGGTCCTGTAATACCAACAGGCACGTGGATGAAATGTTCATTAGGAACTGGAAAAAATGAAAGTTTCGTATTCTGTATATTTTGAAAACCCTAGTGCATGTACCTGTGTCTGATTTAATACCCGGTAGAGAATGTATTGTAGTTAACAACAGGAACAGCCTAAGGCGCACGCTAGAAATCGGAGGCGTCAAAATTAACTAATACAGAAATAACAAGTACAGTAACTAGAAAGTTTTATAAATAACAAGGTAAAACCTGACAGAGAAATAAAAAAAAAAGCCTATGGAAATAGCGAACTATTTTTTTCTTAATTATTTAAAAGCAAAGTGGGAATGCTACGAGTACGCAGGTTTAGAGTAAATGAAACTGAAAGACTGGGAGTAGGGAGGACTGACAAAAAGACAAGCGATGAACGGAATTCAAGAGGACAGAAGCTGGAGACTGAAGTTGTATTTAAATTGTTGACGATTGTAATTATCAGGGAAGCAAGTAAACGGAAAGGAGATCCACTGCTGAGAAGTACGAGAAAAGAAACTGTTGGAGTAGAAGTGGTGCTGCCTAACAAAATCTAAGTAAAGTAATAAGAAACACAACAATTTAATAGAAAAAAAAACTCAAAACAAAATGGTGGTGAAATGCTATGTAATATCAATCCTATTATATAGTAGTGAAGGCTGACTAATATCTTCAGATATGAGTATGAGAATTGAGGCAACAGAAATGCGGTTCAACAGAATGATGCTGAGAGTATCATAAACGGAGTATAGGAACAATGACAGTTTTAAGGAAATTTGAACCATAAGACTGAAGATTAGGAAGAGGGGGTTACATTTTTAGAACAGAATAATGAAAAGGGCTTGAAGAATTTGATACTCATAGGAAATATTGAAAGCAAGACGGACAGAAAGAAGCAGTGAGTAACTAACCTAACCATATTGTGTAAATGAATAGCAGGGTAAGGATTTATTGGTGTAGAAATGAGAGAAACATTAGATATTAGGTATTTGTGTGGAGCCATGATTTAATACGTTCTGAAGAGACAACGCAGGTAAAAAATAATAGATTAACTGGCACGTGCACATTAATCCCGGGTTTAGTAATGGATTTCCGTTACAGATGACAATTAAGTAAGGAAAATGGTCTGAAAATTGAAACAGCAAATAGAAAAAAAAAAAAATATATATATATATATATATATATATATATATATATATATATATATATATATATCTCATTCATTAATGGATTGGATCTTAATTTCACATCTGGTCTGATATTTCTACTGTGTATTCAGAGATTCCATATAAATGACGAAGTATAATCAGCAAAGTTATTAATCCTCACTTGGCATATTGGTTCAGTCACGTTTCCAACCACCATAACGTAGCATTCCTCTGCCTTTCATATAAATATTTCAGTAGTAATTGTTCTGATGAGCTTCCTCTTTGGTACTTAGCATTTTTAACAGTTCTAGATTGACTGCAAGGTTTCATCCTTTTACTGTTGAAATTGTTAGATATAACCGTGACTTCTATGCTAAGAATTTCCTGTCTATATTTCTGAGATGATGTTTTCTAATGATTTACACTACTTACATTATTCGGACTGTTGCCCTCACTATCGTTGCCATATTCACGACGTTTCTGCCGTTGTACGCTCCTCAAGAACACATGGCCCGGTCAATAGAAGCATTGTTTGAAGCAATCCAGTAACTTGTCCCAATGAGTTGTGAGTTCAATATCTGGTCACAGCAGAGGCAAACAAAAACTTGGAGAGTTGATTTTAAGGGAAATACCTGAAACTGACATATCTGGAAGAGACATGGCACGTAGAATTAGAAGAATCTAGCCGAAATAAAGTCCTCGGTTCTGTCACATCGGAAGAAAATGTGTAACTACCGACACTAAGGTTCGAGCGTGACACTCTGGACTTATGAATATATGTTCATCGCCAGGTGTATAAATAGTCGTGTTAGGCTATTGACTGGAACTATCCATTCGAATTGAGACTAGCCGAAATCTTTTCGGATAGACGGTCGAACTCTCTGCCTCTGAGCAGAGAGGAACCCGGACGAGGCTCAGCCGAAGGGCAAAGTCTCGTTCGAGGAGGTTGACCAACCCGATTCCGTTATGCGGGTTCTACGGGCATTTTTTGGCCGAGATTACGGACTCGGAGAACCCACGTTAAACCCAGCCTTGTGTCGCATGCAACCCTCGTAGGGGTGGCTAAATATTCTATCCATTCGAAGTAAAACTAGCCGAAATCTTTTCGGCTGTCAGGTCGAACTCTCTGCCTCTGAGCAGAGAGGACCCCGGACGAGGCTATGTCGAAGGGCAGAACCTCGCTCGGGGAGGTTGAGCAACCAGATCCCGTCTATGCGGGTTCTAAGGGCATTTTTGGTCGAGCCTATGGGCTCGGATAACGCACGTTAAACTCGGCCCAGTGCACATACAACCCTCGTAGTGGTGCGGTTAAATATACTATCCATTCGAATTAGTGCGAATTGCCGTGCGTCGATGAGTTGGGTTTTGATCTAGGATTTACTGGATGTTACGACGAGCCGCGCTACTAAAAACGTTTTCACTGAAGTGGTTAATCATATTTAGATGACTTTTACATCTTTGTTCTTAAGTACCTATTTTCGTTTGTAATTAATTATTCTTTTATCTTAAAATTTGAGTCTTGAGTTATACTTCCTATTTAACGGTCACCGTACGTCACAAAAAGTTCGAAATTACAATCACCTGAAGAAGGCCGTGGTGTATAATGCCCGAAATGTCCTGAATATGCCAAGAAAGATGGGGTCAATAGTCTGAACAATGTAAACACTCTAAGCAACTTCTGTCTTTGACATTTCTTGCTTGTGGAAATTCTTTCTGGCCAACTTTGATCTTCAAAAGTTAAATTTAACGTCAATCGTAATCTATCTCCTTGACTCCTGTTTTTATTGTTGCTTCTCCTTAATACCCTTTTCTTGTACTCATATTCGCTCGCATATAATAGCCACTTGCGTCTTAGTGAGTTTACTGTTTTGCTTGGCTTGAAATGATAAAAAATAGTTAGAGTCAGAAAATTATGTTCACTGGATTTGCAATATATTATTTCCGAAGTTATGTTCTATTAGAGAACATAAACTTCTTTTTGTGTATTGAGTGACATATTCCCTAAAATTAATATTAATCTATCAAAGCTGTCATAGCTTTTATGAGAGATTCCTGACCAGTTAAATCATAAAAGATAGGTATTTTCAATAAATGACAAGCGTGAAGAATAACAGCGTAAATTGCTCAGATTTCTCGTACAAATGTTCTCTGTTTACTTGGAAATACATAATTTATTTGTAAAGAAAAAAATCGTTTCTATTCGTTAGTATCACATTGTTGGAGTTCAGTTGTTGATGCAAACGTCGAAGAATAATTAATCGGTAGGTAAACGTCAGAATTTTGATCAGGAAAGGATAGATAAACCGAAATTATTTGATTGGTGCTTAATTTTCTGGCGTTTGTGTAGGCGAGTTATTTGTTAATAAAAATTGTTATTTTGTTTAGTAAAAATATTTTATTTTCAGGTTATAAAAATGCGTGTCGATAATCATACTCATTTAAATATGTGGTTGTTGAATAGTTATGTTTCTTTTTTCATAATAAATATTGTTTAAAAACGCCTGATAATTATGAATCAAACCAACTGTTTAATAGAATAGAAATCCTTAAATAGTTTAACATGCCTACAACAAACAGAGATTCTTAATGTTTGTAGGTCACGGAAGTCTACCAATGAAATCGTTTTTTATTCGGTAATGGGAAATTCCTGAGTAAATAATTTTGTATCGAAATAAGGTACTTCCAATTAATCTTGTTTGGTATTTGATTAAGATTATAAGTTATCTATATATTCGAAAACCTTTAAACTATATATTAAAATACTGAATATGCTCGAACAGCGAAGAAATGGAGATAGGGAAATTATCATTATAAATCGAAATCTAAATTATGTATACGATCACCGAAGTTAATCAACGTCAAGCCTGGTCTATAGCTAAATAGGTGACCGCTTACCAGGTGCAACGTTTGTTAACTTCGATGATGATATACATAAACGAGCAAAACAAGAATTTTCGCGTCATCTACTGCTCTGTACACCTAGCCATGGCGCAAAAAGGGTTGGTCGCCTACATTGACTAGCTATGTTATGACACAGAATTATTTTCTAATGACATTCCGACCTTAATATAGGACAGTGCTGGATGGTGTGAATGTCCGATCTAGCTAGACTGAATATAATCGTGAATAGATGAAGGAAATCAATGCCAAAGAAAATCATAACCGAAAATAGTTATCGCAGAGATTGTTATCATGAATTACTCAAATAGGTGGAATATAACACATAATATATATTTGAAAGCACAGTTGACAATACGCCTGATTAATCGTTTTAATCATCGCCTATTGGACCTTTTATGCTATGTGGCTGAAATAAATGGTATTTGGGCGTTGTTCAATTGAAAATGAAACCTGGCATTTAAACTTGGAATCTTACATTATCTTAAAGACAAATTCTTCCGCAACGACGCGCACACTTTAATGGTGATAGACTTTAAAAAAAAAACTAACTTGCAGAATAATAACGCTTTTTGGACATGGCTGTTAATAATTTCAAACATAAAAGTCACAACAGTGGCCAAAAAAAATGATCACAACTTGGTTTGCACGTGATATATTTTGCATACATGTACCTCATTTTAGCCGGCTTACAGACATATATACGTTGAAACACCAGTTCCTGCATGAGCACCGAAGTTAAGCAACACCGGAACTGGTCAGTACCTGGATGGGTGACCGCTTGGGAAGTATGGCTAGTGTAATAGATAATTTTACAAGGTGGTCCGAAAGTCTTGTCACCATTACGTAATATAATTTTCTATTTCAGATACATGCCACGTTCGCTTACCGTTTGGAAGAAATGCTGCTTGCAAGTGTATGGGCACATGTTCTTGTGCATTAGGATGGCTAATGTTCGACATGACTTCCCTGCAAGATTACATTTTGCTAGGTGGTGACATGATTTTCGGAACCGAGATCCAGATCCAGTCGGGCTCATTATATTTACCTCCACGCAAATACCATTGTCGGAGGTATTCATCCGCCTATTCCCTCCAACTGCCATGTGTTAATTAGTAGGACTTGTATCAGTAACTCTTTATTATCTCAAAAATGTCTTACTATTTAAAAATATATTCTGGCTTTCAATAGGTAGATAAATCGTAAAAAACAAATCAATCAATGAACAATTGTAAATGATTTTTGAACCACGTTTATTGTTGTCAATACTTTCCATAGTAGAAGGCTTAAAAATGCTTTTCACTAAAACTTTTTTCACTCAATCCAATTATCGGTGCTTGAAAACGACACTGTGTGTTTATATTTCTACTATTCTTTTCTATTAAAGAGGGGAAAAAAAAAGCAATGCTCATATTGTCATGTTTACTTTATCCGTAACTTTTTCTCCTGGCTTTGTTTACATGTATTTCTTTTGGCAGCAACTAAGTCTTTGAACTAGTAGGCCGTTTAATTAATATTTACAAAAGAATTGGTCTTGAAGCTTATTTTTTTAAAGCTTGGGTCTAATAAATAGAAATTAAAGAAATTTCAATGTAAATAAAATAAAATAATTATTAGAATTCTTGAACGCAATATAAAATAATTTAATGTTTCGCTTTCCTTCCTTTTTTATCCTAGTTGCTTAAGTGACAATGATATCAGTCTTGTGTTTGCTTGAGATTTCGTTAAATTTCTGTGCAGTTGCTTACGTACTAATTACTTATTATAACAGGGTTTCATTATTTATTGATTTATATAAGGTCCATAATTTTATTAACTTCCGATCATCTATCGCCGTTTCTCGAGTGATTTGATTTCGAAATATCTGTGATCTTTCCAGGCATTTCAATAAGTACATGTAGATATATATATATATTCTCTTTTATAGATCTTAGATTTTATATCTGGCGATATTTGCTGTTTGAACATGTTGCAGAATATCGCAATCTTTACTTGTTAATAATAAAAGCGTCAAACGTCACAGGATTTGAATATATCCTCTATCTCTTAGGTAGTTCTGTTGCTGATAACAGCTTCATTATTTTTGCTAGGAAATGGACGTTTGTAAAAAAAATATTTTATCATATGAGGAAACGACTGGATATTCTGTGATTAGATCTTACAATACTGTTGAGCACTCTTTTGGAATTGAAGCATTTCTATAAATCTTGTGATGTCGGGTTTCACAAAAACAACACTTATCTTGACGGAATCAATCGTTATAGTAGCATTCAATACTCAGCTAGAAAAGTCACTGCAATAATATTATCTTCCTATCCTTATAGACAATTACCAAGGACTTTTCATTGTGTTTTTAGCGCATATATCTATCGTACATTAAACGATTTAAGAAAAAAACAACGAAACTCCACTTGTGGAACAAATAAATATATATTGAAATATAACAGAAAACAATCATGCAATTAAATGCAAAGATTAAGGAAAAAAAATTATTCCCATTCAGCTGTATTCTGATTTATGATTGAATGTTCGAAAATGTTTCTCGTGAATAAGAATGTTCAAGATTAAATGTTGAATAGAGTCTACTGTTAGAATAGAATACAGTTAATTATGTAATGTGTTGTTTTGAGAGATTGGTAGTGTGCTGGTTATGGAACTTGGCTGAGTCACAGAGAGAGAGATGTATAATGAGTTACAAAAATCTGTGTCTGTGTGTGTGTTTGAAAGGTTGTGCGTAAAGTCGTAGATTTGTGTGGACAGGCGAAAATACGTGAACTCTACTGGCGGCTTGTGGAAAAATTGCTTCTTTTAAAGCTACCGATAGGCTTCCAGCGAAAACGCGCGAAAAATTGATTTAGCACTAAAATGTTTGATTGGTTAAAATTTGACCAATTACTGATTTTGTATCAAAGAAACAATGTGAGCAAGTTCCCGACCGAAAAATTCAAAGTGATGAGTGCGATTGTCTTATAGAAAGGCAGTATTGATTAACTAGCTAATCGCAGACGAATAAATTGTGGGCGTGAAAAAGCATAGTAGTCGCTACAGACTACTTATCCTGAATGGATCAGTCCATTCATGATAGCAAGGAGGGTGACTTGCTTTTATTACAATGATAAGTAAAGATTTGATTGAAAAGTCGTTTTCTCACTAGTAAAATTCCACAATTTCATTGTGTGCGAAATTTCATTGTGATTTCGTTCTTGTAAAGATAACAAAGCTCTCAAATAGAACCAGCAGAGAATCGCTTGTCTTTTGATCTTCTATATTTAATCATTTCCTAAAGCAAAATAGAGACATATTACTGACTCACGGTTGATAATGTAAATCTCGTATACGTGAATACGAAAATGAGAAAATGTTTCCTCTTAAAAATGACAGTCCAAAATAACATTTATTTCGAGCTGGCAAAAATATTTATCTAGAAACTAATGGCATTAAAATGAAGGTCAAATTAGTGATTTTATTTTGGAAATTACCAAGAATTAAATTTCGTAGCAAAAACTATAGAGACGTTAAGTATGGTGAAGGTATTGAAACCTGGCCTCATTAAACGGATTAAATCTTCAATTGCTAGAGGTTTGTCGGAATATTTGTCGATGAAACCCGAGGATTCCAGTGTAATTATAGTTTTTGAAGTTGTGTAGATAATATCATGTCATAAAATCGGTTCTTACATGCTCAGTGAAAAGGTGGCAACTCCAATACATTATTTCTTTCTTTTTTACAGTCATTCTTATTTTGTACGCGCTGACATAGTTGCAGCTTTTCGCAATTTTTGATTTTTATGTTTTACTCCGACAACTAACAATGCGAGTTTTTCTTTACAATCTCCTTGGTCGATAATGAACAGGATTTTACTAGTATACAGTAATTTATTTATTGTTGATTTCTTGCAAGATACAGTAGAGAAATTAAATTATTTTAGTTAATTTTCCGAAATGTCAAATGAATATAGATATAAACCCGATCGTGATCAGAATTTTTGATTTAGTAGTGTCTAAAAGGAAAACACGCATTCACATACATACATACATACATACATACATACATACATACACACACATATATATATATACATATATATATACATACATATATATATATAGAAAATTTGCAAAAGAAAAAAATAATAATGTTTTATTTTATGAAAGTATTTATTTATTTATATATATATATTTGATATTTCAAATTGTCCTCAATCTTTCGTCAGAAATAACTGTTTGTTACAAATAAATTAAAATTACTGTTTGTTTATATATATATATATATATATATATATATATATATATATATATATATATATATACAAACAGTAATTTTAATTTATTTGTAACTAAATATATATAAATTATTTATATATATATATATATATATATATTTGATATTTCAAATTTTCCTCAATCTTTCATCAGAAATAACTGTTTGTTACAAATAAATTAAAATTACTGTTTATATATATATATATATATATATATATATATATATATATATATATATATATATATATATATATATATATATATATATATATATATATATATATATATATATATATATATATTGAAGTTTGGGTAGTGCATACCGACTCGCGTTGTGGAATCGGGTTCCGAGTTCGAATCCATTGCAATCACTTAAGTGCTAATACGAATGTTATGAAAGTTAACGTTTCAGCCTTCCTTTGAGGACTGATTTTTGATGTACTGTTTCTTTTAAAATGACGCGAAAACCAAAGATAAAAATACGCCGCTTCGTATAAGCATCTAACTTTTAAAAATCTTATCGCCCCATCTCAGACAATAAAGCCACTACAACACAAGGGGGGTACTGAGTGTGAAGAAAGTATAAGAACCAAAAAAAAATTTAGGAGGAAGAACAACAACAAAACAGTAATTAAGAAGGGTTAAGATTACATTTACACGAGATGCAATTTCTTGAAGTTCAACATTGACTAGAAAGAAAAATTAGTAAGAAATTTCCACAAGTTTGAATTTTTAAAGAAGGAACTGTTAGCATAGAAGTTACGGTTAGATATAGCCGTTTTACTTGTAAAATTGTGAGACGTATCTGCCAATCTAGTACTGCGCTTGAATTCGTAATGTCGAAAGAGGACAGCTGAATATTTACAATGAAATATTTGTAGAAAAAGCAGACGGAATCTAAGTTATGGTGTGGGGAAAATAATGCAATATATGTTTGAAAGGGAAGGAATATTTTTATTTTGCCCTGTATTTTCAATATGCAATACATCATAACTCTTCACATATTTTTTCTCTGAAATATGAGTGCTTTCTCCATGTTTTCACTAAAGATTAAAATTTTCTTCCTCCAAGAGTAACAACAGGCTATGCTCAAGAGCAGTGTTGGATATGCTATTTAACCTATAGATGGGGGAAGAAATAGATTACATAATTCCCAAGTGCATTTATACAAAACTGAATTCAGTAGAATAAGCAGAAATTTAAATTCATCGATAAAAATATGCAGGCTGCTATCTCTTCGATTACCTGCATATCATAAGCGATGGTTATACCAACCAAAAGTCAATATGAAAAAACATTCGACAATAATCTGTGAAATAGTTTATATATCTCGTTGAAACAAAAATTGAAGACTAAAAATATATCGTGCAAGTTTAAATACATTTTGGGACCGAATATAAATTACAGAGTTTTAATGAATTTTCAACGATTGATATTTGATTCAAAATCTGTTCGTGCAGATAAACACTATTTGTTTAAAATAGAAGGAATGGATTGTTTGAATATTTCATCATTCATGTTATTAAATCGCTTATAATTTTACAACGTATTTTTCTCGTTGCAGGACGACGAAAATGTGTCAGTCATACCAGCATGTGAAAATGTGCTGCTGGAAAAAACTGGACGATTAGCAAGTACATTTGGCCACCCGTGCAAAATTATCGTTGGAACTGGCACATCGATTGAAAAAAATCTTGATTTATTCTTACTGATTACCAATTGTCACAAGGTGAGTGAAACATTTAATACCGGGTTCATTTGGTCTTGACATGGTCGTTTCTTTTGTAAATCAGATGCATTAATAAGCCCAAGAATTAACTCAAATACGCCAGAATAATTTGGGTGTATTTTAAATGACGAATCACAAAATTAAAGGATATAACACGAAACTAGCATAGATTGCCACACAAAGAAATATATACACATGCACACAAACACAGACACAAAAATATATTTGCATTTTTTCATTTCTGTCTCTATCTCTGATGAAGCTTGAATTAAAGTGAAACATTTTAGAGTGAGATAAGTTTCGTACTTATTATTTATTTTATTTTATACAAAAACGCGCCCCACCAACACACACAAAAACGCGCCCCACCAACACACACAAAAACGCGCCCCACCAACACACACAAAAACGCGCCCCCCAAAAAATAATACACACACAAACGCCACCAAAATACACGTACACACACACCTATATATTCTATATAAAAAGTATGAAAACATGTGCGATACTCTACACTCGTCAGCCACCAACCAGGGGATGTAACACGGTTTTGTTGGCTAAGGTGATATTGCCACCCATAGCGCAGGCAGAAGGTTTTGCTAACGGAGAGAGTTGGCATTTCTACATAGGCGTGTCAGACTCTAACTTTTCCAAATTTCTGGCGGAGTGAATTGTGCCATTGTCCTGATTTTTTCACTGACTGTGGCCAGCTGATAATACTGTACTATCCAGTCGATCAAATCAAAATCAGACAAGGCAAAATTTTATATATATATATATATATATATATATATTCGATGTTATATGGTATGAATCTGAGACCCTGGGTTTCAAGTTTTTGCGATGATCAGACAAAATGGTTCATTTTTTTTAAAAATATTTCTATTTATGTTTGTTTATCTAAGTTTAGGGTCACAAACAAGAATGCATACAACTTATTATGTTAGAACTATCACTGATATTGAGCGCTTTCCACTAATTACCACACACACACACACACACACACACACACATATATATATATATATATATATATATATATATATTAGAAAGAGCTCAATATCAGAGATAGAGCTAAGATATTTGGTTGGATTGATGTAAGTTTGTGACCCTTCAAGCATTTGCGATCGTACACACACACACACATATGTGTGTGTGTATGTATATCGGTATATATATATAAATATATATATGTGTGTGTATCGTTATATATATATATCTGTGTATGTATATATATATATATATATATATATATATATATATATATATATATATATATATATATATATATATGGACACAATCCCTTCTCCTAGGAAATATAGTCAATCCGTTTTTTCACACACCTATTTATACATATGTCTATTTGTTCAACACGCCCAAAGTTCAGCTTTGCTTTTAAACTGGAACGAATCTTAGTTGTCCTTATTTACAGTTTCTGGGAATAATCGAAATGTCTGTCATTATTTGCAATGCATTCACAATCTCGGTAATGATCTATTCGGGCTAACACAATCAAGGCCGACTTTTGAGTATCTATATGTATGGGCGAAAATTAACACAGTCCTAAAACGAACATATAAAGTTTTCGATATTTTCCATTACACACACACACACACACACACACACACACACACACACACACACACACACACACACACACACACACACACACACACACGGTACGCATATATGTAAGCAAATATATGGATATAGATCCGACAGTATGAAGAAAAATATACGGAAAAAAAAACAAACATTATCAATACAACATGACAAAGACGATGTACATAAGAACAAGACTTATCCAAACAAATAACTGAAAGTTTTATCAGATCAGCGCTCCGTTTAAAACATGGTCACGTTGTCGTCACGTGGGCGACGCTGTGAAAACGTATTCCTAAAATTTGAGTATTTTGAATGAAAAATGAAAAATGAAAAGAATTCTATTTTGAATTTTAGTATTTTATTGAATTGATAATGTTAATTATATTTTATGAATATGTCCTGAAGATGGTTTACTAGACCGAAACGTCCGACGTTGACATATTAACATTAAAACAGCATAATTGCATATAAGGATTTTTGTTTGTTTTTTTTTTCCATATATATTTTCTTCATATATATATATATATATATATATATATATATATATATATATATATATGGTGGGATTCCTATCTGCAGAGTTCTAAGCTTTCGGCTCACATGAGCCATCTTCAGAGTCTTTATATGGATATTTAAACGAAAATATTCACCATAAATATGATATTCTGTTACGTTGACATAGAATATTGCTATGCGACGTTAACGGAATAGCAGACGCAAGACGTAAATTCCTGATGACGTCGTACCAAGTGAGTGAACAAAATATAAACAAAAGAACCATATGTCTAAATGCAATGTAATGTGTTGTTACTAGTTTGAAATGTAATTTTAGATCAAGGACCACCACAATAAAAATATCGAAATGTTAGACAATTTGTGTCTTTATTTTCTCGCGAAATTAAAGCAGCTACACGAAGTTTAAAATGTCCCACTATCAAATGTAATAGACATTCGTTGTCTGTTATATTTAAAAATATCTGTTTCATCTCCTACCCCAATACTACTACTACTATATATATGGCTATATATATATATATATATATATATATATATATATATATATATATATATATATATATATATATATATAGCCATTCACAAACTGATTTTTGCTGTATCACAGCTCTTAAGTGTCGCTAGACGTCCCATTGCTTCAAGCCGGGATCAAAACTTGACCGATTTGGCATCAGTCAGAGACCGTACCCCTAAGCGGTCGGCAGAGAGTAACGGAAATTTTAGCGTTTTCTATACGAAATACGACAGCGGCTAAGAGAAAACTAAATTCATTCTTGAAAAGTATTGAATTCAAAGCAGCAGCAGCGACTGTTTTTATTATATTAATATGGCGTGTATCTGTCTTTGCGTGATAAACTACAATTTATAAAGTAAATTCGCTTCGATCCTCAAGTATCTGACTTGTCACGAGGACCAGCCGACGCGAGGTTGTCAGTCTGCCGTCCGTACGACGCGCTGTTGTCCACCGCCCGACGAGAGTTGCATTTCCGTAAGAAAATACAAAGTTTGGAATCTAAGTCAAACTGACTTCACTGGCCGAATTTCCACGTTGTTTTTCCCCCATGTTGCAAATTTGAATATATGCATTACTTATTTATCATCTACATATATCTATATACATACAAACTTTCGATTGAAATACAATTCATTAAAACGCATGTTAATTTTTTGTTTTTAGCTGAATTGCTCAATATCCTCTAGCGAGAGCCACATACAATGTAAATATGTTTTTCAAAAGTTACAAAAAACATGAAAGGTTAATATTTACACTGTGTATATAGGAAATGGAATAAGAATTTGTTTAGGTGTCCGCATTTGAAAACTTGCTCTTCTTGATGAAATAGATGACTGTCATTTACTGGAAAATTGATTATATTCATTTGTTCCTCGGACCATCGATTGCCTTGGCTTGTGTTATAGTTGCAGGCGTTGTTTTTATTGCTTTCTATGTTGTTTTTATCGTAAGGTTGTGTTTTTTGTTTTTTTTATATTGAGAAAAAGGAGATTTTGCCAGGAACAAAGAAAAGTGTACTTAATTGTTACGTATTATCAAATATGTCAGTGAATGCCAGACAATCTCCTCACAGCTGATGAAGAGACATACGGCAACAAAAATATGACTCTACAGAAAAATGCTAGGTATACTATGGACAAGAAATTTGAGCAAATAAGTGCCAGAAAAATAGAAACAAGAAGAACATATTTAGAAAGGGAAAATTGAATTCGTCCATAAAATGGAAAGATTGGTTGGAATAATTGACATTGACGCGTTATGTTTAAATCAAGAGGGTCACTTTTAAAACAGGAAATAGCCCACGTAACGACATTGTATATCCGTTTGTCAGATCAGGGATCAGACGATATAGCAAAAAGACGAATAGGAAATCGTATTGCTAAGCGATGGAAGGGACAGTAGGCTGTAGAAAGTCGTGTTCCTTCACATCCTGAACTGACACTTTACAAAGGCGAATATATATATATATATATATATATATATATATATATATATATATATATATATATATATATATATATTGTTGTTAAATTATTCTTTTAAAAATTTATTAAAACTATTTTTCTACATGAAATGCCTTCATTAATATAATTTCCTATTCCTTAATATAAAAATACAATTCTTTCTTTTTTTTATCTCAGATAGCATTCTTTCTATTTATATGCCGTGCCCTTACAGGAAGTAGACGATCATGTCTCTTCACTTCGCTCTATAGCTTGCAGCTCTCAGCAAGTTACTTCCATCTGCTTCCTCCCCCAGACCATGTTCTCTCATCCACCTGCTCGAGGTCATCATGAATGTCACGTGTTGCTTTCCCGTGTCTATCTTTCCCTCTATTAGACCAGTGAGTATCAGATTCTCCAGACCCTCCTTCCTCATTATGTGTCCCAGAAACTTGAACTGCCTCTTTCTGATCTTAAGAATAAGCCTTCTCCTTGTTTGTAACTCCTCTAAGAACTCATCGTTGCTCACACGCTCGGTCATGATATCCTTCTGTAGAACCATATCTCCGTCGCCTCCAGTCTTTTCTTCATCTTTGAGAAATCGTCCAACATTCGCTGCTGTAAAGAAAAACAGACGTCATATAACAGCTCAGTTTTCTTTTCTTAGTTACCAAAGAAATCGTGCTGACTCGCAAGACTCTGCTCAGCTTTTGGAATGCTTTCTTGGCAATCCCAATACGTCTGCGGATGTCAGCGTCACACTTATCGTCCTCTATCGAGACGCTTCCCAGATATCTATACTTCTGCGTCTGTTTGATTCTAGTGTTCCCGACCAGCAAATAACATTTCGCCCTCTTCCGCTTAATGATGACCATTCATTCTGTCTTCTTGTAGTTCATGCTTAATCCTTCCTTCTCACTCTCCGTTGCTACCTTCTGTAGATTTTGTAATTTCTCTTCCGTTTCTGCTATCAGTACTCTGTCGTCTGCGTATCTTATGTTGTTAAGGTTGTGGCCGCCAATGCTAAATCCCGGTAAGCATTTTTAATTCTCTAAGAATTGCCTCGCTGTATAGGTTGAACGCGTCGGTTTAGAAGATGCATCCTTGCTTACACCCTTTTCTATTACCCTGTATTCACTGAACTCGTTATCTATGTGTATGCATGCTGTTTGCTGCCAGTATAGGTTCTTGGTTATTCTGGTATCCCTCACGAATATATCAAGGTTGCTGAGTTCTTCCATCAGATTCTTGTGGCGTACTTTGTCGAAGGCCTTTGCGTCGTATATGAAACATAGGTACACCTTCTTCTGCACCTGTATCTCACTTTCTGATAAAATTCCGAGCACGAATATCGCGTTCCGGCGTCTTTAACTAAGCCTCACTGATCTTGTCCAATCTCTTGCCTGATTCTGCTGCAAGCTTTATTCAACAGATTACGGTAGATGGGTTTTTTCATGTGGCCCATCAGGTTTATTTCAGGAGTGCTTATTTGTCACTAATTTCATTCCAAAATTTATTTGCATCAGTAGATTTACCATATCAACTTATGCTGGACAAAAACTAGAAGTTTATATCATTGGAAATTAGAATATAAATGCTTGAAGAAATGTAAGTTATATTATTGATTCATTTTTTTTTATTTTACGAAAGACGAAAGTGCATCAACATTTCTGGTAAACGTAAAATACATAAACATTCTCAGAAGCACTGTGAATATACGAGCAATCATACTTCAGAAATTTTCATACACTTCTGCAGATTGCTAGAACAGCTGATATTGACAGCCTTGATATTAACCCAATACTTGAGAATACTCAATGACACAAGGCGCTCTAGTAAAAGGAGATTCTGTAAATATCCAAATGAACCTTTGAAATTTAATTGCTCTAGCTTGGCTATCTTTGACGTTTAGATGTGTGAAGAAAAACAAATCGAAGAGAAATCGCAGGAATGGCACATATATTGGCATGAAGTTGGTTAGGCAGGGATAAATTAAGCAAAGGAACTAATTGGGTAGAGAAACAAAAGTTCATAATAAGCAAGGCAAATATATCACAGGAAAATCTAGCTCCCTGTATCCAAGTATGGAACCAAAACCATATAATCGACTACTAGAGAATATGAGGTCAGAATAAAGTAAAATATAGTGCAGTACTGGGTGGGTGAGTTTATTATTGGTTAATGTAGAAATAGGATTTCGAATATAGGGAAGAATGTTAAAGGTGCACAAATATTTTTCTGCACCTCGTTTAATCTGGATAAAACCACGTAATTGATCTCAATCTTATGATGGGATATACTGAAAAAAAAAAAGAATCACGAGACACCATGATAAGAGTTTGGATTCAAATATAGCCAGATCCCAGATCATTCTCAAACACAAGGCAAGAATTAGAACATTATATATATATATATATATATATATATATATATATATATATATATATATATATATATATATTACTCAAAAAATCACAAATTACCACATTCTATATATATATATATATATATATATATATATATATATATATATATATATATATATATATATTACAAAAATCACAAATTACCTCATATGGGGATTTTGTTGTGTAATTTATATGCTCTGTCAAAACAAATACCTTCAGCACATTTGTGGAACAGTTTAATGTTTGATATTTCTAGGATCAACTTGGATTATATACCAACGCATTGATTACCCATATATATATATATATATATATATATATATATACGCATATGTGGGTGTGTCTCTCTCTCTCTCTCTCTATATATATATATATATATATATATATATATATATATACGTGTTTATGTGTGTCTTTATATATATATATATATATATATATATATATATGGTTAATAGTCAGAGTTGATTTAGACTGGTAAACAGTATTAAAAAGTGTCCAATTCAGGTTTAAAAACATTTTTTCTATTAAATTAATGAAGGCGGTATTATTTAAAAACAAATAAATAAACGCATAATGTGAAATCAGATAGAAAAAGAGGAGGACATAGAGGAGAAGAAAAGTAAGGGCGTTGAAAAGGTATCGGTGTGGGTTAAATGAAATGTACATATTTTCATTTCTTCGCGACTCATATATACTTGAAAGTTTTTATTATGTATACAAAGGGTCAGGTCTCTCAGTCAAAAGTTTTATTTTTTTGGTTTGGAAACCTTCTTAATGCTAAATATTCTTATTGAAAAATATGGCAGATATAAATATGATTGTTGCAATTTTTTATTTTTAAATTTCCAGTTTATAATTGCATTTTTTTCTTTTCTTTCTTTAATTTTCACGCATGGTTTGCTAGTTTAATAGTATTCTTAAGACTCTTGCTTGAAAGATTACTTGTGATTAGACCACCTCTTTAAGTTACCTTCAGTATACACTATGTATATTCTTCTGGCCATTTATAACTATTAATTCTGCTTTGGTAATTATTGCTTCAGTTTTGCAAATTCCATCATATATGTGATTATTTGCATACATGATCAATTCTTCAGTATATTAATATTTATACCGTATAACCAATATATTTTCAGGATATTTTCATTGTCAGTAATTTAATATCGATGTACATATTAATCCGGTAGTATGTACAGTTTACAATGGGACTTACTGGTCAAAACCCAGCCCCTGGTTCCATAATTTCTTCACCGTTGTCGATGATTACGCTTTCTGGTATCCATTTGACTGTCACTGTTACATTTATATTTTGTGTAAGTGAGTAAATACTTCAAGACATTTCTTGCATTAATTTGAACAACAGAATTAAATATTTGTTCAAATAGACTTATATTTGATAAAATGAAACAAGAAATCTGACAAATTTAATGATTATTTGGTTTGTCTTTTACTGATATAGCCGTATTAGTCGTTTATTTTATATATTGTTTTGTTTTTTTTTGTTATTCAATGGTGTTTATATTTTTATGTAAACTTCAGAGAATATATAAATTATACTAGAGAAGATTGCAATGACATGTTAATTAGTCACCAGCGGAAATACATTGAGTGGCCGACCATTAAACGAACACATGAATAGGAAATGATTTCTCTTTATTTAGAAGTCAAATTCAATTATGTAAATATCTAAGTCACTTTTTGTTCACGTGCATTTGGCTATGTCTGATAGCCAAAAAAACATCATGATTAGAATTTCATTCTTCTATTTAGTTGAAAAATCTTTGTGCTGAAATTTGATAATGTAATAAAATTACTGAAATCAGTGGTAATTATATGACGATTTAAAAAAATGTTTTTTTTTATGATAAAGTCTGAGTTTAAAGACTGAATTACTTAAATGTAAGTATTTATTGTGGTAGATTACCTGAATAACCTGCCGATGAGATGTCTGACAGTTTCTTAAAAGAAATGTGTTTGATAGCAAATATTACTAAGTTTGACAATATTAGACGCTTTACCCTTTAAAGTTAACCCCTTATGAATCTCTGCATTTCATAAGTCGTCGGTGCAATTGCTAAAAAACTTTAACTCTGTGTGCATAATGCTTTTCAGTAGTTACCTGTTGCTAAGATTCAGCAAACATTTCTCATTTAAGGACTTTTTTCAGTTCTGTATATAGCTAAATACCACATAATCTTAGAAAATTTAGAATGAGGAATTAATAAATTGTAAACATTTCATTTCACTTGGTACATGAGTCAGTTATAATAGATTTAGCATATGAGATAAGGAAAGTGAATTTATGGGTGTTTTTCTAGCATGGAAAATAGCCACAAGCACCAAACATTTATCAAACACGTGTGAATTTTTGAAATATCCAAGACGCCCATGGCAATGTCCTGCTTTTGCTTACAACACGTTCAGAAATGTCGAATATCTAAAGTGTCAGCTGTATACAATCACCTCCTCAGATCAACTAATAAAAATAGCTCCGCGCAAAATAAATAAAGTTGATCTTAGAGAGCATCTTACTTTATCAAATATCGTTGACCGGTGTAATAAAATCCCAAACAAGGGAATTTACCAGAAAACTGAAGCCATATCACTTGGAGACTTTCCCTACCACCAACAACTGAAATGACTATCACACATAACCTAAAAAATAATAATAAATCTTTACTATCTGCAGAAAAATAGATTGAGCAGAAAGTCATCCCCAATAGAAGAAAGATTACTAAATGTTAATAGACTTCAGAAACATATTTTTTTCATAAAAAAGACTGTTTAAAGAGAAATATTTTATAAATTTCAACTGTCAGTAGTACTACTTGTTTGAACAATATATGCCAAATGTTTCTCTAATACCATGAATAGTGACACGAGGCAACGATTCCGGGAATTAAATTGGATATTAAACAAAATAGATGAAATAAAATAATAGAAAAAAAAAGCCGATTCAAATATTAAAGAAATTAATCATCATAGGTTACATATTGTTCTTGCATTCCCATCTGAATGAAGTAAAAATTGGTGAAAATTAATGGTTTTTCCTATTATATACATCATTTGTTATACTATTTACATAATTCGTATTATTGTCCTCTTCATTGACGCCATGTTTATCACGACGTTTCGGCCGTTGTAAGCTACGACATTCTTTAGGTTTTGGAATGTCGAACTGAACACTTTATTTCGATCACTGGTGTAGACTGTTCTAGTTCCACGTGCCATGTTTAATGGATGTCAGTTATCAGTTATCTCCTGTTAATTCCCCTCTCAAAGTTCTCCGCCTTAACCAGGTATTGAACTCAAACTCTTTAGGTCCTGTCCCTGGATCAAACTAACGCTTTTATCCACTGCCCATGCGTCCTTGAGGGGTGTGATGTGCTAATAGAAATCACAGAATTTTTCTATATATGTAGATAAATAACAATAACTTTCTCTTACTTGGTTATGTACAAAGGTCATTAGTAATCTCTTCAGTCAGTGGATTGCATTTTTCATTTAAAAAAAAACTCAAAAACATTTTGCAAACTCAGCTTTATGTGATTTAGGACCAAAACGTTTCGTATGTTTTGACATTTAAAGTTGCTATCAGCTGAGTTCAGTTTGGTCGGTTTTAAAGATGCAACTATGAGGCACTACGCCACAATAGATATACACATCGCATTTGATAAATAAAAGCTTCTGTTCGAGATTCCAATCACCTGAAGAAGACCGGAGCGTACAACGGCTGAAACTTTGTGAATATGGCAATGAAGATGAGGATAACAGTCCGAATAATGTAAATAATATAAGTGACCAAACTTCCTACTTTGAACTTGGAGATGAAAAATGGTCTATCAACGTGCTTATAGTAATGAGATTTCCTGGTACAATGACAGTGAAAATATTCAGGGCCAATTATGACTTACGGTTTTTCTTATTTTAACTCTTAAGAGCCGTTAATTAACTCGCCCTTTTTCCAATATTCGCCCTTGTCCACCACAAACTGCTGCAATTAACATGCATTCCTGTAATGTTACTTAATTTCTCCTGATTTCTTTCTTTTTTTTCTACTTCATCTTAACAGATAAATGAAAAAAATGCTCCTTGCTCTGAAGTTATAAAAGCATTTCAGAATACAAGAATTTTAAATTTAGCTTAAAATTGCCTTTCCAACTCAGTAACACGATTTAAGCTAAATTTAAAATTCCCATGATCTCTATATAAGAATCTCTAAAACCTTCGATGATCTTGTCTCTGTTTCTCTCTGGGAACTTTTGCCATTTTTTTCTATGTCCAGTTTCAATATCTTTCGTTCTGTTCACGTAATTAGAAAAAAAAGTTCAGTCACGCCGCTTGTAAATCGTAATAGGATTTCATGATGGACTGCCATTCGATTCTTACAGTCTTGGGTTTATTCCAAACCAATTAGACACGCACAGTTGGTGCCTGGTTCAATATTCTGATGATATAATTAGATCGAAGATAGCGCGTCAAACATTTTGACTTTATTAAGCGAAATGTCGAGTTTAATCGCTTCATCTTAATTCGTGTTTATTAAGCGGGAAGTGAATTAAAATAGTATTGGCTTTCTAATCACAAAATGGATATGGATTCTGTGTAATGTGAATGAACTGTGTGATACATGAGAAGATTCATTATATACTATTAAAACAAATCGAACTTGCAATATTTCCCGCATTCAGAAATCAATTATCTATAAAAAATTACATATTTCGTTTTCCAGTATACTGAAAACTCTTTTTTGTTTATCACTTCTCCTCCTATCAGGGATATCCGGAAGTTAATGTTGTGGTTAAAGTAATTCCAAGTCTGTATTTCCTTTTCTTTTTTTTCTTTTTTTAATATTCTGTCATTGTAGTATACCGCTAAATGCTTTAGCAACTTCAGGGCAAGCGATATTTTTTCGTTGACCTGTTCAGGTGAAATAGAGAAAAAAGAAGAATTTTGTAGAGATTTAATAACATCACAGGAATGGATAAGTTAATTGCAGCGATTTGTGTTTATATTGGGAAGTTGATTAAGTGTTTATATTGGGAAGAAAATGACCGAGTTTAGTAACAGCTCTTAAGAGTTAGAATGAGAAAAAACTTAATTGACCTTGTGTACTTTCAATGATATTGTACCGGAAAATCTCTTTATCTTAAGAATGTTCTTAGAAAATTTATACCTTCCAACTCCTAGTTCAAAGTACGGTGTTTGAAGATTTTATGATTTATTTAAATGATGCATTAGATATTGTTTTAATAAATAGAATAATAGAAGCAAATGCGTTCACTTGTCTGCAACCATTAAAATATATTCAAATTACTTTTTTCCCCGTTTATATTATGCATTTCACATATGGAAAATGTAAAAAAAAATATACATGAATACATTTTAAGTAGAAAAAGTGTCAAGGAACGTTGATTCCTTTAGCGTTACACTCAGGTCAAATTTATATATAAAAAATTTGTATAAAAAATGATATTCAGGAAATTGTAATTATTATTTCCACTAACTTTTATAAGTATTACTCTACCGTTTCGATTTTGGGATTAGAAAATGCTATGCAAATTGAAACCAAAACACGAGTTATTCATAGTGTCTTATCATAATATGTTAATGAACGTGCTGAAACTATGTATAGCTTTCTGCGCCATTTCACACATTTCGGACATATTAAAAGAAAGAAATATGAAACTGAGGGAAAGAACGTATAACCTTTTACTATTCATGGTTCCGATTTAGAAATGAACGTAGGTTGTTGTGCTATACTTTTGTAATTTACATTAGCGTCATGAAACAGAAATTACGTTATGTTTCAAAGTGTTATGTGCAGCGAAAGCAAAACAATTTCTATTGAAAGTTAGCGTCTTTTGTCGTGAAGAGGCTCCAAATTTTTAATGTTCTTTTTCTGTCTTTTTTGTTAGTTGTTTTTTTTGGACGGATTGTTATAATTCTTTTGTATTTCCGATCGAAATTTCATGGTAATTGGAAGGATTGCCATGTACTTGTGCTTAATAATTATATATGACAATTTTGTCAAAGAGGTGAAAGATAAATGCTGGTGGCATGACCAGTGTATATTGATTTTTTTTTTTATTATTGACGGTTCTAGATTTTCGTGAGTGACAAGATAACATTTAGTGTACCAACCTTTTGTTCCGTATAGAGATAGTGAATTATTCGTTCATATTTCCTTGTAGAAAAATTTCCTTAAAACTTCCAAGGCGTCCCACGTGTCATATTTTATTGAACGCTATTGTGTTATATCTGAAATGTACTATAGATTTCACCATGGATGTACAGAATTGTGCAGTAAATGAAAAGTATGTTTCTTTTTCACAGCTCTAAATGGCAGAAAATAGCAACCATATAAGATAAAGAAATTACAATTAATAAACAATTCAATTTACTATCTTGTCTCTAAAGGGAGAAAACAAGGCAATTAACACAATAGATCAGGATACTAGATATAAACGTTTTTGTTCTAATGCGAAATATTACATTGACATTTCAAGTTTTATTTTAACTTAATTGCAGACATGTTTTAAATGCCCATTGCATATTAAGATACAAATGAAATTTCCAAATAATTTTCAGTAGTTGCAAAAATGTAACTTCAATTTTTTTTGTTTTTTTTCCTGCAATTAAAAAAAAACAAAAAACAAAAAACTTCACCTAGAGGAATTTTCTTAAAGTTAATAATCCGTGTATATTTCTGAGATGAGGTATTGTGTACACTATTTACATTATTCGGACTATTGTCCTCATCATTTGTCGCCATATTTATTACAACGTTTCGGCCATTGTACGCTACGGTCTTCTTCAGTTGGTTGGAATGTCGAACTGAACACTTTATTTCGCTCACTGTTCTGGATAAGCCGGTGAAGAACTTGAAGAGGGAATTAAGCAGGAGATAACTGATAACTGACAACCATTAGACATGGCACGTGGAATTAGAACAGTCTACCCCAGTGAGCGAAATAAAAGGTTCACTTCGACATTCAAACTACCCGGAGAAGGTCGGAGCGTACAATGGCCGAAGCTTTGTAATAAATATGCTGGCAACAATGAGGATAACAGTCCGATTAATATAAATAGAGTTACAATATCCGTTTGATGATCTAGAATATGAAAGGTTCTTTGAGAGTAAAAGAGTATAGCATGGATTGTTATTTGCTGAACTGTGCAGAAACTAATTATTCAGCTTGATGGAATCTCTGCATCTATTTTTAAAAAATCTAGAAAAAATATTTTTGTTTTATTTATCGTCATTGTTATATATCAAGTGAGTTGGGAGGAATGAGATTAACTTTTCGGTTTGGAATGTGAATGTGAAATTTACATAGTAAGATATAAGTAAATTATTTTGCTTTTGTACATGGAAATTTCTGTTAACGCCCGAAAAAAGCCAAGGCTATTCATCTTTGAAGAAATATGGTTTGATACATAGTGAAACATATATTTTTAAAAAAATCTAAAGCTTTTTAAAAGTCAGTAAATACTAGCGTAACCCCAAAGTTGATATATTCCGAAGTTTCAAGCTATGACGGTAACTGAATAAATATTTTAAAGAATGTATTCAAAAGTATCGTCTGAGGTTCTACATTCAAAATATTTATAATTTTGCTAAAAAAGTTTCATTTGTTCACGGATCTTCTGAAAGGAATGACTGAAGTAAAATGAAAATAAAACATAAAATAAGTTATCAATATAACCCTGTAGATAAAAAGAAAAGGAACCATGAACCAAGTACACGCTAAAGTTGAACTATCTGGGAAGTATCTTGAAAGAGGACGATACGTTCGACATTGAGATCCTTAGGCGTATTGGAATGGCCAAGGACACATTCCAAAAGCCGGGCAGATTACTGAGAGACAGGAGCATATCTTTGGTAACAAAGACAAGAATACTGAACTGTAATGTTTAATCTCATCTTTGCGGCAGCGAATGTTGGACGATTTCCTCAAAGATAAAGAAGAGAATCGATGCGACAGAGATGTGATTCTACAGAAGGATGCTATTGACAGAGCGTGTGAGCAACGACAAGATCTTAGAGAGGTTGCAAAAAATGAGGAGGCTTACAATTAATATTAGGAAAAGGCAGCTGAAGTTTATGGAACACATAATGACGAAGGAGGGCCTGGAGAATCTGATACTCGCGGGTCGGATAAAGGGAATGAGAGACAAAGGAAAAACGCGTGACATATCTGGTGAACTTAAGCAAGAGTGTGACAGCAAATGATCTGAGGGAAGAAGCATAGGGACGTAAATGAGAGCTGCAAGGGTAATAGAAGGAAGTAGAAAATCAAGATCGCCTTCGTCCTGAAAGGATGTGGCACACACAAAGAAAAGTAACTCACATGTTTCGACATGATATGTTTATATACATAATTTAATGGTAATACTAACCATTCCCTTACAAGGAAACACTTGACATTCATTGACCGAGCAGCCAATTATATATATATATATATATATATATATATATATATATATATATATATATATATATATATATATATATATATATTTATGTGTGTGTGTGTATGTATATATATATATATATATATATAATTCGCTTGAGGATGAAATGGAACTAATATCTTTAATTTGATTAAAAAATTAAATTCGACTTTCAGCTTCCATTTTTGAAACATGGTTAGAACTGTGCGAAAAACATTTTAAATCAATTAATTTATAATATTAATGCTCTGTAAATTTACATTGATCACAATTTTGTAAAAATAAAAATATCTATAAGAGCATCGGATTATATATCTTACTGTTCTTTCTTTTTATTTATATCCACACACACACACACATACACACACACACACACACATATATATATATATATATATATAGTATGACATTATTTTCTCTCTGAGTTACATGTGCTTTTCTTTCGAGTCGTTGCTGCTCATGATTGTTCTCAAGGGATCTCGTTTCAGTTATTATTCTTTGTTTCAGAGCGTTACTTCATAATGTTCAAAGCAGGGTGTTCTTTGCCAAGAATCACAGGCTTCACTCGCTTAAAATTATTTCTAACAACTTGTCTCAGAAAGCGATTGTACGCAGATGACAGTTTAGATACTTCTAAATTGTTTTGGCACCGTGCATGTCATCTACATAAAAGTCAATTTGAGAGGCTATTTATTATAAAACTTGAGAATGATAGATTACATAAAAAGGAAGCCTTTTACGAGTAATATAAAGAAACTCTTTAAAAGTAGAAATTTTCTCTGTCCAGTATTCTAAGATGAGGTATTTTTAACTCTTTAAACTATTTGAATTATTCGTACTGGTGTCCTCATCTTTGTCGTGGCATTCACAACGTTTCGGTCGTTGTACGCTCCAACTATCTTCAGGTGATTGGAATATCGAACCGAACCCCTTACATGCATTGGGCAGATTGTTCTATTTCCACATCCCCAAGAACACGTGACACAGTGGATAAAAGCGTTGGTTTTAGTAATCCAGTAACTTGACCCAAGGAAATATGAGCCTAATACCTGACCACAACAGAGGTGAACAAAACGTGGAGAGTTGAGATAGTAAAAAGAAATAACTGAGATATCCGAAAGAGGTACGGAACATGGAACTAGAAAGATCTACACTGGTGGTCGAAATAAACGGTTCGGTTCAACAATCCAATCACCTGAAGAAGGCCTGAGTGTACACCGGCCGAGACAATGTGAATATGAAAACAAAGATGAGGACAATATGCAGAACGGTTTAAATAGTGTAAATAGTATGTGTTTCAAACTACAAGTTTTTTTTATTTTCTTTTTCATCTTTTAGATCTGACACTTTTACTTGAAATATTCAAACGTTGTTATTTTATCGAGTAGCCTAAAGATCTTTTCTTAAAATCCATTGAAGAGATTTTTTTTTCAAAATAAAATCGCTCTATTTACAAATATCCTTCCTACCAACATTTTTAAAAATATCAATTATCTCTATTGATTATTTTGTCGGGATCATGTTTACGCAGGTATTTTCCTTATAAATGTAGATTTGCTTTTTTTGTCTCTTCAGATACTGTAAAGAAATTATGTTTGTTTTTTATTATGTCAAAGACTAACTACCCAGATTTTAGGAAAAAAATAAATGCATTTTGCCAGAAATTAGAAATGAAAAAATATCAAGCATTAAAGTTATCAGAAAATCAAAGAAACAGATTAATGATCTATTTCATTTGAAGGGATGGAAATCGAGGCAAACAATGAAAAAGATAAGACAACAGTGTTAACTTTGCAGTATTTCTAAGTTTCACATTGAATGTGCATTTCAATAATGTCAGTCATCCGGTATCAGCGTCAAATGATGCATAAAATTTGTTTTACACATTTTGCACATATACAAATTGAATAAAAATGACACTTTTATGTCGTTAGGTCGAGAATAATCAAGGAAACATTCTTTTTATTCAATAGGCACCATTGCTCATCTTGACCTTACAGACGTAAATCGACGTGGGGATTTTTTTTTTTTCAGGAGAAAGGTCCTTGTTTTATCGGGTAAATGAGTTTATAGTGGATAAAACATGAAAGTATTATTAAATGAACGCTTACATCTGGCAGCAATGGCTCTGATAGGAAGGTTTTGAGGAGCGTGGAACAACTTCTTAATTGCTGGCGTTCCTAAGTTCACCCTGACCGAGAGTATTAGCACATATTAATGTTCCACTTATGGGCAAATAATTAATCCCCAAACTGGTGTCAAAACACTATGAAAGTATAAAAATAATTTTATATTAAAAATAATAGCAGTACATTTTTTAAAAAAAATAGAGCAATACATATTTTAAAAATGTTAGCATCAAAATATTTTTTGAAATTAAATGTTACCAGCGATATATATTTGAAAAATAAAATTACTAGCAATAGATTTGACTCTCGACAAAAACACTTTAAAACATATGTCAATGAAACCTAATCTAAAAACTTATATCTTACAAAGAATATATATTCAACATACGAATCTATGCTAAAGAAACTTGTCTGAGTTAAATAAATCATTTGAGATTGATATGCCGTAAAACAATATAAACCAATTACTGGAGGCTTCCAAAGGCTCTAGAAAATATAGACATTCGCAAGTAAGTCAATAAATCTGCAGCCTAGCGAGAAAAATAATTTAAAGAACTAATATTCAGCAGGATCTAATTCAATTTACTTAATTAAATGTTTAATATTAAATCCACACATCGAAAAACTTCATGAAAAATTCCTATATCAAAATATAAACGACAAGTTATATAACCTTGTAAATATAGTGAATCGTTCTAATCTCATTGCTGTCTGACTTCATTGACGGGCAGGAAAAAAAGAATGATATCTGCTCAATCATTGATTACCCTTGCCCAATCCGTCGAATCTTTCTTTCGATAAGAAAAAATACTTTTTCTTTCATCATACATATGAAATAAAGTAAAGGGAATAAAATAGTTCTATTCTATCTTGAGAATATATATATATATATATATATATATATATATATATATATATATAGTGTTCATACATATGTATAACACATTACATTTCATCTAAGCCCAACGGTCTTGTTGTTAATATTTCGTTCTCTAACATGTTACGACGTCATAAAACCGTATCCCGAATTTATGACCTGCGATTGCTATTCGGCAAGCGTTATCTTCGCATAGAAACCTTCTACGTCAGCTTAATGGGATACCATCTTTGATGGTGAATATCTTTGTTTAAAGGTACACATAACCAATGTGATGATGACTCATGTGAAACTCATACGAAAGCATAGATCGAATAACATCATAAGAAAAATCTTCTGTTGGACAGGATTTATCTTTATATTCTCCCGATATTAAAACAATTATACCAAACTTAGAACGGCTCATGATCAAACATAATAGATATGCTCTGTCTGTTATATTTAACAATACACGTTTGAAAATATATATATATATATATATATATATATATATATATATATGATTTGTCTACATATGATCATCTCTATTACAGAACAAGTTATACTTCTTTGTAATAATATATTGAATTTAATCCGAGCAGAATGATCCAATCATATACTCTGATAATATTGGCTTAATCTCCGAAGTGACATTTAAATTCAGTAGATTTGAGGACACAGATTTGAAGACATTGAATTGTCGGTTCAAATGTACATTCGATTGGTGTATCTATCCCCCCCCCGTAGGTTCCCATTTGTCTCATACCGAAGAACTAAAGCTAAAAATCTGCAATTAGAAAACTTTCGAACTATTGAAATTTACTTCTGTATAACTCATATATAAATCTTATTTATCGATCTAATTCTATTCGTCTAGATTTTGCCGTTTGCTTCAAAATACAAAGATGCATGAATATATACGTTTGTGGATTAATATTCAGTAAATGTTACACATGAAAAATTCAGATCTTTCTTCTCTGAATTTTCTGATAAATCTTAATCCTTAAATTAAGGAGTAACGAGTTATAAGCATATAAAATACACGCAACAATTCACCCGTTATATCATTAAATAATTAATCTTGACAAATTTAGCAAAATATTCTAGTAACAATTATAAACATAAATGAAAATCATGATTTAAAGAAGAAAGAAGGAACATACATCGTTGTTCAAATTAACTGAAGCAACGGCCTTAGTTTCCTTTCTATCACGATACGATTCAGTTGAGTTACAGAGTGGAGTCGATTTCTATTTTTTTTCCTCAGATTAGCTCATTTGCAGTGGTGTGCACTAATATGAATCTATTTTTACATTATCCAATTTGAAACTTCAGAATAAGTAGAAGGTATCAGATTTGGGATGAAGAGCAATGATTAATAACTTCATAGTGGCAAGCGGTAAATTGCAAAAATACTGAACAGACACAAGCTAAAGAATTTCGATGAAGGTACAGGGCGACTCCGGTCAAAGTCAGGTATAAAAAAAAAAGTGGTTACTGTTCAACATTAAGAAAAATATACGGAAAATAATTTTTTGTTGTCAAATTAATAAATTTTTAGGTACTGTGCGAAATTCCTGTAAAATATACAAGACTGATGCTACCTCTTAACAATGGCATCTAGTGTACGGATTTTCGTACGTCTTATGGGAACTATTAAGGCATTTAATAGTGCCGATATTTCATGAATCTCTTCATTTGTTTTCAACAAATTAAGAGAAATTACAAGTGGTAAATAATGAAAAGCATTCTAATATAACTAAACCCTCCCATACTTCAATAGAGCTTTTCTTCTTACTCATAGATGCGTTAAATATAAATATTCAGATGAGATTAGACGTGGCCTTTAAAGTTAGCGGTCTTGATGGAAAAGGGTTATTTATCAAGTGCTTTTTCAAATATATTTTAATAGGAAGTTTTTCAAGGACTATCTTTTTTAAAGCTATACATTGCCATTTGTTTTAATACGTGAAAGGCATATATTATTCTTTATCACGAGATGAATTACCATTTCTAAACTCAGGTCGTACACATAAAACCGACTATGTAAAAAAATATCAATAAATATTTGAAAATGTGTAAAAAAAATCTCTAGTTTTCTACAAATTTCAAATGAATAAATTCGACAATTTAGTTGAACGACTTATCAAAACTGATATCTCAGAGCATCTTCCGCTTTTAGAAACCACTTATCAACACAAATAACAGTTCATTAAATGACATACCAGGTGATGAAAAATTGTTTAATACGAAAATTTTCAGGGCAAATATCAAATGATTTATATATTTCAACAACCGACTACATAATCCGAGCACCATGGAAGAACGATAATGATGATCTCTGAATTGGTCGTCGGCGTTTTATTCTTTGAGAATTGTTAATATACAATGGTGCAGAATATGTAATTTTATATGTCCTGCAAGCAGGAACGTAATATTAAAAGTTTGGTCGCAAAGAGTCCTGCCTTCGTCCATAAATAAATTTTGTTTTCCATGACGACACAAGACCGTATGCATTAATCGTAACGGCAAATCGTATCACAGGACAAAATTTTGGAACTAGGTTAGTCTGTTTTACCCAATCAGCCACATTCATCTAAGGTTGCACCAACGGGTGATTACCTCTTTCGACCCTTGAATACAGATTTTGTGGGAATAACTTGCTCAAATAAATTATAGATTCAAGTGTTAGTCGAAAGATTTTCGTTTCAAATCCTGTGGAATTTTACTGAAACTATATCAGAAATTTCCTGCTAAATGGACATATATCATTGCAAATAATGTTTAATATATATACAATATAAATTGAATTGTTTTTTTGTTTTTTAAGAATAAATTGATAAACAAAATGGAAATTATTCCTGAGCCTAAGAAATCTTATTTGACAAAAATAGCATTGAATCGTTACCTAGGAGACATACAATGGAGGTGAAAATGTTGGTCCTGTTTACACTAGAGTCGAAAATCTAAAAATAGATTTGATTTACATTGGTGTTAAATAGTAGACAAATGTCTGTTTTCTACGCGAGGCAAAAATATAGATATATATTGATGACTAAAAAATACAATTTTCAATAAATCCAAATTATTAGATAAAAACCCGGATTTCACGGGAAGGTCCATGTTTCACTGATGTCAAAAAGGTAGATATAAGTCTGAATTAACTAGATAAGTAAAATTTATATTTTGATGGGGTTCATGCCTGTAGCTTCAAGTATTCAGATGACAGATAACCATTTCTTTTGGTGAAGGCTTTACTCTTCTTTAGACCTTGTCGTCGGCGTATTCCAGGCCCCACCAATAGTCTTCTCTAACCAGTGAGTATTCACGACTATCAGCAAATTTTTCGATTCACCCATATGAGATGGTTTTAAGTAATTTTTAAGATGATGAATATGATAAAATCTTGTCTACATGATTCGTTAGGCTTGTTAATCATGTGAGTTCTTTTTCTTATCATTTGTCGTTGTCTGGGAAAAAATATTTTGCAAGTTTCAACGTTAATTTAAAGTAACTCAAATCCTGATATAATTTAATTTCTATTTGTATCGCTGAATAAATCATGAAACCGAAACCTGTGGTAAAACATGTTCGGTTTAGCATGATTTACGAGCTGTAAAGTCGACAATGTTACACAGAATCGATTTTAAATATATTAAAGGGTAACTAAACTTTATAATATTTTCGGATAATATTCGATGTAAAGTGGCAAGCAAAGTAATCAGGTGAATATTAATTTAACATTAGAAAGTTTCTCTTCCATTTGATTCAATTGAATTATAAAAATAAATATTGTTTTGAATAGTTGAAAGAAGATTACGCTCACTGTTTCTAAATCCCCTGTTCAAATGAAAGCCAATATTTACAAATGATCAGCAGATGCTCGAATCCGGGTCATTTGTTGATTCAATTCTTGGTCAATATGACGCTGTTACGGGCGACGTTTCAAGTAACATGAATATTTTTTCGAATAGTTTAATTGGAAATAAGCTGCGTCCATTTTACAATTTCTAACATAATATGAAATATTTTGTTGGCTAAACTTAATTACAGAAGGCGAATATATTTGTACTTTCAATCAATTATGCACCATGGGTGATGCACACTTAGGCGATCATGTATTTTCGATCTTTCGATGCATGACTGACGAGGCAGATTTTTTTTTTATTTCCCGCAGTAGTTTCTTTTTGCAGTAGACCATTTGTTATCCAGGGCTATAGAACCCATCTGTCCTGGTATTTACCCATAGCTTGTGGAGTGGGAGAGGAGGATTTATACATTTCCTTATATTATTCGTAAGTGAATTTAATGGATTCAACTGGAGTTCGAACTCGGCTCTCAGATTTGTGCTTTACGTTGCGATATTTGATGTCTTTGGACATGTGAGACTGATTTATGGCCTTTGGTATGACATAAGTTATTTTGTTTTTAAATCTGAACCACCCTATTCATATTTATCTCATTTTATAATTGAATTAATCTGATTTTTTTCACTTAAACACAGAATGTAAGAGGGTCGTCTAAAAATACTCGATTTGTCAGAGAAGTTCATTTCCTGCAAAGTGTCAATCGAATATTTGAGAAAATTTTAGGAATGGATCAGTTCTAATATTTTTCAGGATCCCTTCAATCATGATAGAGTATTATTGACAACTGAAATATATATTTAAAATATTTTTTTCTATTTCGGTATCATTTCGATTTTTATAATCTTGGAAAACTTTAAGAAACACACGAGATGGGAAAGAATTAAACTCAGATTGCATATTTTGTCAAATTGTTGCGTTAAAATATAAAAATGAATGTAATAACCACATAAAAGCGATAATAAATTTGGTACATTAATAAAACTCGCAACATTGGATCCTATTGAATGTGGAACTTGCTCTACTCATATATCTGTACTTAGTTTGATTCTCACTAGGTGCTCGCTACGTTAGGCCATGTGCCACATTTAAGCTCTACTATAGCTAACAGACCCACATAAAAAACATTCTGTATTTTTTTTAAAGTCACATGTTTTGATGACTTTAATCACTACTCTGTGCAGATTCCATTTCTTAATATCTGACATAATTTTTAGAGTGAAGTGATTTCAATTTTCATTTGCCACGGTTTTACATTTCGAGGAATCTTTCTCTGGGTGTGTATACCAATCAAGGCTAAAGAGTGCATTCTACCCTGTTATTTAACCTATCCTTGGGGGAGATAAACGATTGATTTCCGCATTTGCAAGCCCATTTTTCCGTTGTGAATATAACGGGATTAATCAGACTACGAACTCAGCTCGATGGTTGCCTTTTTTTGCGTCAATATCTTACGCCATATATACCTATACCAGAATATAGACGATAAAGAACAGATTACGATCAGCATCAGTTATCTTATTAAATATTATCGCGATGATTTTCCCCAAAATAATTTTCTATCAGATTAGCGACATTCCCAGAGACAGCAGTGACAAAAGTTACATAATCCATAAATTTTCTATCTCTGAGGACTATGCATATAGTTGGAGAAAATAGATGTTTAATGGCACAAAATTTGTAAGCTTCATTTTTTTCTGATTATCGTAAGGACAAATTATGTCATAATATACGACAATGCTTCTGAAAATTCTTTGATGAGAGGAATCACTGTTTAGTTTTGTACGTCAATCTTTCTTCTGTATGCCATGTTTATAATAAAATTGTTTGAACTAAACCACAATGTTTCTACTTATCTATTTAATTCTTAACATGCGCTTATGTTTAACGCCAGTTATATTTTAAAATGACGATCTCTCACTGCAATAATTATTAATTTACCTGAAGATTTACATGCTTTTTTTATCACCGGAGAGAAAGTGTTATTTTCAAATTATGTTAGTTAGCTTGTGCTGGTAGTTTAAGAGATTACGGCGCAGAATGAGTTGCAGGCAGTTAACATCCCAGGCTATTGCGTTCGCGACTCTCAAATGCCATTGCCAAATGTATGAATCATTTGCTCTCCTCCCCGCTACGATTTAGACCGTAGGGTAAACGAGGATCTATAGAATTGGGTGTCAAACAGTCTATTTGAATTAAAACAGTCAGATCGAAAGCAAAGGAAACTCAACGAAAAAAAATCCTACAATACTTTCCAAGGATGCATGGTAACCTGCAGGTAAAAAAAAAAGAATAGCAAAACGTGTAATGTCATGATCCTCTACGACCTGAATTATTTCTGCATTAAAATAAAAAAATTAAAAGAAATTGCTAAATTGGTCACTCTCCATAGCGTTACATGGTTTTATATTCCTAGTCACTAGCAGGAATCGTATTTTGAAATAAGGTGATTTCGAGCTCTGATATTGTAAGTCGTTATGCTTTCTCCATTTGAAAATATTTCACAATAATATACTTCTACCTCTAGATGTGCTGTTTCAGTTTAATATCTGATTTGAACTCCTTTTTTATTTAGGAATATAGAAATATGAAACATCTGTAATATTACTATGTATGTGAAATAGTAAAAAAAAAAAAAAAATCACGTTGAAAATGTCACATGAATATATCTACAAACAGGATTTTCAGGTAAAATAATCGATTTAAACTATGATTATTAAATATCTCCGAAACGGTCCTCCTGAAGATATTTATTTCTATGAATAGATTCCTGAATTTTTAAGAACCCATATTAATATCCCATTATATTCTAATAATTTATCATCAAACATCATTCTTTCTTTCTGTACTCAATAGACGAATAAAAAAAGAAAAGAAAAATAATCAAATATTCAGTTTCTGGTGTTTTGTGTATTCTAAACACGAATCATTTACAAACTGAAGCATTATACGTTAACTCATGAAGATCGTACGATAAATTGAGGAATTAGCTTCTGTCCAGACAGATTAATTTGCTTGTCAATATAATTATGTTAGGTACAAATTAGACATTAAAGCGACACATTATTATTGTGAAAATTCTGTTTAGAACATTTAATAAAATTAATGTTTATACAAGTTTAATATATACTTACAACAGGTAGATCAGTTGATTCGAAACAGTTCTTTAATTATACTGACAGTAAAACGTCGCACACTTTATGTCTAGCAAAATGATTAATATCATATAATAACACATTTAATACCAACGTCGGTTTCTCAAATCTAATATTCCTGTATTAATGTTATAACAATAGGGAAATACAATATTTATTAATTGATTATAGTCATTACAGGTCTTGCGCTCTCTCTCTCTCTAACATTCTCTCCTCTCTCTCTCTCTCTCTCTCTCTCTCCCCATGTAGGCAATTTATGTAAATGTTTTAGTAAAATCCTTTGGCGATACATATTCAAGCAGATTGTACAGTTCTCAGTATTGTTATATTATTGTTGTCTATATCCAGACTATGATATATTTAAATATTTATCAATTAATCTATCTGTAATTTTAAAGAAAATATACACACTAAAGTGACACTTATATTTAGAAACAGAGAAAGAAACTATTAAAACCTTTGTGACGAAAAACGATGATAATTTGTGCAGAATTTGAAACTCGTAAGACATACTGAAGACAAGGGGCAGAGAGGAAAACAGCAAATAACCTAAGAAGATTGTGTGAATACTTGATAAGAATAGGGATTCGAAAGGCAGCAAAAATACATTGATAAGAGTTAGGCAGTTGCGGAATGTAGGAATCGCTTACGTCCTGATCAGACATGTCACATAAAAGAGGAAGATAAATCTATTTATCTATGTTAGATTTTTTTTAATCTAAATCTTTTCGCATTGTGTATCTAAATTATAACGTACTATTTAAGTATTTGAGAATTTAAAAGAGATTCGGTAGCTTATTCGTAAATGAGAGTATCTTGCATAATGTCTACGTTACAATGTAAAGCGTTGCATAATCTAACTTTCCTACCCATTGAAATAATTGTACAGCTGATATAAAACGGCTTACTCCAAGAGGCATCGAATTATTCTTCAAATATTCCTGTGGGCTGCCATCGTCTTTCTTCGCCGGGATTTCATCCAGTCTCTTAGCGCTTGTTTGTATTTACATTAAAGACGATTAGTTTAGATATTTTATTTTACTTAGTATATAAAAAGAAAGAAACGATACGATAAAATTCTCTGCATTCTTCTCGTTTTCAAAACAGACATGTTCTTTGAAATGACGTTTACCATTAAAAGGGAAGAGACCGTAAAATCCAAACATTCAGTAAATGGCACATGAAAAATTCTGGTCCAGAAGAGATAAATAATTGTATAAAATAAATATACGAATAAAAAAAAAAATTCAAAGTGTTTCAAAGCCTCTTATTTGTTCTGATGAATGCCTTTCGTCCAACTTTCATCTGTAAAGGAAGTATCAAATTAAGATCTGATTCTCATCACAAATATTTCTGCGCCGCAAACACTTTGGGACTAACAGACAAGCAATAGTTTTGTACTTATAAGGAATTTCCACGCCAGTTGTAGGCTGTTATGCATTCATAATTTCTTCAATAAATTCTTATGAATACTTATGTTTTGATATATTCAGTATTTGGTATTTAAGTTTCATGTTATATGCAATGTGAACTATGCTATTCTAGCGATGTGCACAAAGAAACATATGCGTTGTTGGCATTGATATCGAAAAAGAGGAGTGGAAAATCAAATATTCATATTCCTGCTTAAAATAATCATACCTTAAATGTTATTTTAAAGTATACTGTTAAAATAATAATACCTGAATTCTTTTAATGTATATCTTAAAGTAATCATACATTAAAAAAATCTTACCTCAATGTTTTAAAGTATATTGTTAAAATAATCATACCTTAAAATAATCATGACTTAAATGCTTTTTTAACGTACGTTGTTAAAATAATCATAACTTAAATGCTATTTTAAAGTATATTGTTAAAACAATCATATCTCAAAATAATCATACCTTAATATAATCATACCTTAATGCTTTTTAAAGTATATTGTCAAAATAATCATGCATTAAAATAATAATAACTTAAATGCTTTTTCAAAGTATGTTGTTAAAATAATCATAACTTATAGGCTTTTTAAAGTATCTTATTAAAATAATCATACCTTAAAATAATGATACCTTCAATGTTTTTTTTAAGTATATTGCTCTTTGTAGATATTGTTTAACTTTTAATCTGTTTATTTTATGATGAGGAAAATAAACTGATTAAAGATTATAGTTAATAAACATAAAAATCATAATGTTAATATGCCAAGCAGAGACGGTAAAACATCATTTCACATGAGATTTCTGATTAAAGTTTCGTCTGAATAACAGGAAAGCTTACCTTCAATGTTATGTTTATTTGAATTCGGTTAATTAGAGAGAATTTTTTCTTCTAAAATTATAAAAAATCATAATACTTGAAGCTACTGAAGTAAACAATTTTGCAAAACCAGAATAAATAAAACATCTGTATTTTCGGATATGCTTGCGGTTTCTATAGCCTATCAGCGAATCTATATTATTTTTTTTATTATTTCATATTATTATTATTATTATTATTATTTAGAAGTAGTATGATTAATATTGATATTTTATATGTATATTTTAAATTATATTATTATCTGTTATATATATACATGTATATAAATTATTGTCTTGTTACAGTGTGTGTGCGCAGGTAGCTTATTTCCTAAACGTTTATTCGAAGTAATGTGGAAAGTCATTTTCATATTGTCAGTTTTCTCGCTTTGAGATATATGTACTATTCCTTGTAATTGTTGCTGTTCGTAACCCCTTAAGTGATGTGCGTTATATTATATAGTAAATATTTTGTGATTGTTTAGCACCAATATACAAGACACGGCCAAGAGAGCCCTCTTTAAGACTCACAGCGTTCCTTCGCCGGAAGTCATTTTTATTAATCCATATGAAAAAGAGGTCGTATTCAGCAGAGAATTCTAACATTTCTGAGCAAGAAATATAACATGCATGGCGTCCACATTAAAGTCTCGGTTTGATGTGATTTTTTAGGTAAAATACATGATATGTGAAAAAAATATCATGGATAAATTATTGTAATAACACACATACACACACATACATATATATATATATGCTCAATGTAAATTTACAGAGCATAAATATTATAATTTAACTGATTTAGAATATGGTTTCTTCGCTACAAACTAATAACCATGTTTCAAAAGCTGAACCTAAAAACTTCAAATTTAATTATATAATTAAATTAAAAGCATTAGTTCTGTTTCATCTTCAAGCGAATTTTGGAAAAACTTATTTTTAAATTTACTGAGTTTTAAACGCCCATATGAATTCATAATTTCCTCTTTCCAAGGATACAGGGAAATCCAATCATTTACACAGGGGTGGTAGCGTGTTCATTTTCATAAACTATTGTTGTATCAATTATGAGTTACGTTAGAAAAAAGTGTTAAAATTAGGGAGGGAAAGAGTGCATTCTTTCAACGAATTCTGGCATCCATTAAACGCATGTCATCTGGGAATTTTTTTTTTTTATTAACGACAAAAAGTTTTTCGTACTTGTCTACTTAAAGATTCTTTCTAAAAGTGATGTTTGGGTTAGAATACGTTATATTTAACTACAATTTTTAAACATTATTTTCACGCTTAATTACTAATAAATTATATTTCTTTTTAAATCAACTAAATGCAATAGAATTACTTAAATCAATAAAACAAAATTACATATCAGATATAAGTATGTATATTAACAGTTCAAATTTTTAAATTTTAAAAATTTTTATTTTGTTTTTAAATATTGTTTAAGAAAAATTTTACACAATGACGGCAAAGAATAGCTATTTCATTTCTTTGATTCAGTAAACTTTTATTTTTCATGAATTAGTAATATATAGTTACTCATGTATGCAGAAAGGACATGGGTCATTTAATGGCCTACACATTCTAGCTTTTCTTATTAATTTCCATTTTACTGTAAGTGTTTTATTGGTTTATATATATATATATATATGCACACACACACACACACACACACACACACACACACACATATATATATATATATATATATATATATATATATATATATATATATATATTTACGTTTTTGTGTGCATCAATTGAGGGTTTACAAAATAACGATGACGCAACCGGTGCCGTGTTAAATTGGTCCCGTTGAAGCGTACTGTTGTCGCTATCGGAGATGGTTCTTATATAACTACAAGAATGATCGGTACATTTTTAGATATTCATATTATACCTTAAAAATATTAACTTAAAAAAAGTGTGCATCAATTCTTGTAATAAGTCATTAGTCATTGAAAGAGTTCTTTTTGTACTCACACTACATCCTTCATTCATATTATTTATGATAACAATTAAAAGATTATACAATAAAATAATTAGATAGTTTTAATACAGTTTTTATGTTATTCTTCGGAGCATATCTTGTTGAATTTTGTAATACCTTAAAGAAAATAATCTGATGATACGTTGATCTTAGTTGGACTAGAAATATGCGGTGTTTACTTCTTCCCCCACGAGAATGAGATGTGACAAAAGGTCGGATTAATGTGGGGACCCGAGCGCGTACACCCCGGCAGGGACAAAAATTCCCCTCAACCCCCGCAACCGTCGGTTGCGCTGGCCGCGGTGCAAGCACCGATCCCTCCGTCTTATGCAATGGGAGGGCGGGGCCTCGGGCAGCTGTTCCCCAGGGCCGGGTACCTCTTCAGTATAATTTTCCTCAGTTGCCCCTCTGTCCTCAGACAGAGAAGCCCCTGAGCGCACTCTGTCCAAGGACAGAGACACAACTGAGAGATAATAAGTAGATGTGTACCTACTCAAAAGAGTAAGGTATACGAGAAATATGCAGACTCTGACATTACAGATTGAATCTACAGACTTTCAAGGATTACGCAGACCTTCCAAGATTTACTCAAAAATATTGCGCTTTAAGAACTTTTGCAGTAGACATAACTGCTGTTGTAAATGTGCAATATTTCTAATGATAGAATGCGGATATCTTTCTTTAGGTGTTTATAAATTGTACACTGTCCGAGTATTAACAACAAACAATTTTAAGTTTAATCCAAGTACAAACCTTGTACTGGATAAAGCGAAAATTACTTTCAATATGATACACATTACTTATAATGCATTTCTTCTTGCCGTCAATTTTGACAGCACGGGTACACTAATATTATTAATAATAATGTTTCTCTATTTTTGTCATCAGTCGTTGTGGTGTTGAGCTTAAAATCACTGAATTTAATGTCCTATTTTGAGAAAATTTGAATACAAGAAGTCTGGCATCGCTTTAGACCTGGTCATTTTTTGGCACTGCAAATATTCGACGAAAGTTTATCTGTCTGGGGTCGTGCGATTTGACGAAAAAAAAAAAATCCTGACCTCCGGTTAAAAACGAAAATCCGTGGCGAAGAGGAATGTATAATAATGATTTATTAAATTACTGGAAACTTTTGATATATCCCCACATAATTTCGCTGCAAGTTCCATTATATGACGGGCGTGGCCTCAATTACCACTTCTGTAAATATTTTCATCATCCTAGTTTGAAATTATTAAAGGAATTCTAATAAACAAACCGATTTCGCTTTCTCTAAAGCCCGAACCAGTCTACATTTTAAATAACTGCACTTACATAAAACGCATGTCGCAAAAAATATTTGTTATGTTCAGTTTTCTATAAAACACACATTGGATTAACGAACGATGCAAACTAAGACTGGATCAGCGAAAGATGCAATCTAAATCTGAACTAGCGCTTGGATTAGCGAAAGATTCATTCTAAATCTGGATTAGCGTAAGATGCATACTAAAATTGGATTAGCGCATTTGATTAACGAAAGATGCATTCTAAAACTGTATTAGTGCATTGGATTAACGAAACATTCATTCTAAATCTGGATTAGCGGAAGTTGCATTCTAAAACTGGATTAGCGCATTGGATTAGCGAATGATGGATTCTAAAACTGGATTAGTGCATTGGATTAGCGAAAGATGCATTCTAAAACTAAGAAAATACTTGGAAACTGGAAAATATTGAAGTAAAGTGTACTGAATTGCTATTTGAATTCAATCATCTAGGATAGCAGTAAATTCTGGACATTCTCCTCAATTGGTAACAAATGTGTTTCTCCGGAAGGAGACTGAGAATTCCGATAGACTAAGCAACAAGGAAGTATGCAATTTCTGGGCACATAATTATGAGAGGGGTCTTGGAAAACTTAACTTACACAGGGCATAGCAATAAAGAAAGACAGTGGCCTGGCACTCTTCTGTGAATGGATGATGGTACAGAAGGTGTTTGGTTTGGCAAATAGAGAAATTCTGCTAAGGGAGGCAAGGGATATTGTAGAAAACAATGATCTCCCCTGAAGTGAAATGACACGAGATACATAGAAGAAGATATATCTATGCCATATTACTCACAGAATAAATGCAGCTCGTAATTTGGCATAAACAAACGATTTGCATACTTACAGATCATTGAGGAAAATAATTGCCGCTATTTCAGGATTTATACACAAAGCCGAGTTCAAATTCCAGTAGTGTTCGTTAAATTCACTTACTTTTAAATAAGCTTGGAAAGGTATGAATTAATCTCTATTCCGTCCAGCTATGGGTTAATTAGCAGGAATTTTATCAGTAAAGCGTCATTATTTGAAAAAAAATATTTTCCCTCAAAAATATTAATTGGCTTTAAATAACATGCAAAAGATTGATAAGTGTTGAAACTTGACTAATGCATGGAATAATAATACAACACAAAATGTACTTAGAACAAAATGTATTGAAACAAGAAAGGTACACAATATTTACATATAGTCTTTTGTATACTCTTGGGAAGACAGTTCCTGGAGAATGTGTTGACTTAGTCGCAGTCGGGCAGAGTCTCTGGATTGAATCTCTTGATTCCTTCCCCTCGTCTTCCCGGTACCAACCATATTTATATGGTCGGTACTCCACTATGCAAATTAGGTGCATCCTACCACAACAATAAGCAATAAAATAAAACAATTGAATCAATCAGGATTTATAAAAAATCAACAAATATTAGGATCACTCGTTTTTCTTTCCGTGGTTCATTTGAATTTAGAATGTGGTTGTTTATTTTTCTTCTTCCTCTTTTCCTATTGGCCTTGTACCTTCAAAAGACCGCCTATCTATAGTTGTCTGGGGCAAGAAATGGCTTGTAAATTTTAATGCCTTCAAAATGAAACTGCTTTCATTTAGCTGCCATCGAGAAGCCTCCTTGACTCCTATCAGTATGGCTGATGCTCATCTTTACGAGAGTGTCTCACTGCGTCTCATTGGTCCCACGTTGTCCAATGACCTGAGCTGAAATAACTACATTGAGTCAATGGCTACATCTACCGCAAGGAAATTTGGTTCACTGTGTCGTGCCCGAAAGTTTTTCTCGTCTGAGACTATCTTTTAAATCTCCAAATCTACCAATCGCCATTGCACTGTGTTCATATATTATATATTATCCCCGCTGTTCATATATTATATATTATCCCCGCTGTTTATCTCGAGGTTCTCAACAAAATCAAAAGACGACTATGTCTTAGCTCCTGACTTGGCATCTCGACTACAGTCACTTTCTCACAGACGTGATATGACTTCCTTCTGTCTTTTCTACAAATATTTCCATGGCAACTGTTCAGACGGGCTATTTTCACTGGTGCTCCAACTACATGAATTTACGTCTGCTACTAGTTTGGAATCTTGGTCCCAAAATCTTACAGTCGAAACAGTTGAATGTAACCGCCCCTTGTACTCTAACAGCTTCCTCATTCACACATCTCGACAGTGGAAAATATTTCTTCTGACTTCCTTCCCTGATAACTATAACCTTAAAGAAATTAAATGTAATCTAATCGAGATCTTCTGATACCTTGATTTTTATCCCCATCTTTCTCCTTAGACTTTCACCAAACACCTCTCTTTATTCTCACTCTCTGTAACCCCTTGCACGAGAGTGGCACTCCCTCCTTGCTTAGGGTGAAATGCTTAAAAAAGAAGATCGTTATTTAGGTTAATCACTGTTTCCATTTTGCGTTCAATATGCCCTGTGATTTTTAAATCCTATTTGCTCATTGGGTATCCCATAACTTTCAGTTATTTTTCTTTTAAGTGGCATTAAAACTTTTTTGTTTCTCATAAGGTCTGTAGATGTTATTCTCAGCATCTAAATGACTACCTATCTAGTTAGTCAATATTTCTGTGTGTGCCTGTCACGCCCGTCATATAATGGAATTTTCAGTGTTTAGTCATTAAATGCAAATGAAAGAGTAGTCTTTCAAGAGAAGGCAAATTCATTGACGTTGTTTTATATTTAGCTGACCTTGTTTGTTCAGGATCTGAATGGTGAAATCTAGGGGTTTAAAGTTATTTGTATTCCACAGCCAAGAGAAAGAAAAAAATAAAACTAATTCACAAAGACAAAGATGCCAAGAATTTCGAACAAATTGCACTAACTTTGCTGGAATTAATTTTAGATCTAGAAAAGGTAGCGTTGAAAGAAACCCTTTCTTTCTTATTCGATTTCCACTTTTTCCATTTCTTCTAACTGTACGTGATCGATTAATTTATTCGTAGGATTACGTCTGCATAAGCTCTCATTTAGCGAATCGAAAGTGTAAGAAGCTTTCTGCTATTTTTCACATGAGGTTTTTTTAACCAATCCACGAAGTTAATACTAATTATCTACTTCTCATGGTTTTGATAAGAATTTTCCTTTCCTATACTCTTTAAAACAGAATGCGAAGACCAGAAAACTGATAAAATGATAATTGCACTGAATGTAATTTCCATTTGATTCAGCGTCTGAACGGAGTAGGGTATAATTAACACCGTGGGCATGAAATCCTGATACTGCTGAAGTGTATATATTTACATTTTGATATAAAACAAAAGACGCGCGAAAGTTAAACAAGTTTTCGGCGGTAGATAAACTCGAGAGTGATCCTCGTCCCAGACTTTTTCACCTAGATTTCTTTACTTATCATGGTTTCAGCGAAGCGTCTAGCCAACATTTGGAGAGGACAGACAGCTATTCAAGAAAAGATACCCACGATGACCATCCTGAAATAAAGCGAGAAAAAAAGAAACCTGAAGAAATCTGTCTATTGTTGATTCAGGCCATTGATGAAGCATTGGTATTTCTACCGAGGGTCATTAGAATCAATAGCCGATATGCAATATTTTTCTTCTTTGGTGCCGAGATTTTATCAATTCAGGAGTAGTACTAGATTGGCGACAAGGGGTCAACATTTTAAAGTTGAAATGCCCGGATGTAAGCGTAAGTTGTGTGCTCACAGATTTTTCTCTCTGATTTTTCGCTTGTGGAAGTTTCTACCGGCTTTCAATCAGATTTCATCATCAAAAAATTACAGGTAATGTTAATCTTTATCTTCTCTAAATCCATGATCTTTTATTGTATTTTTCTCCTTAATAAAATTGCTTCTAATTATTCTCTCACACGCAATAATCACTTTGGTTCATTGCTTTGCTTAGGGCCAAATGATTAAAAAAAACTTTCTAGACTTGTTTGGATGGCGTATGCTTTATAACCACTGCTTGTCTTGATGAGACCATGCATTACGAGTCCATTACGTTTCCGATGTGACCAATCGCATCCGATATAGTTATTTTCCAAGCGTAGCTTAGATGTGGCACAAGGCCAAAAGGATGAGGTACCAAGTGAGAATCGAACTCACTACTCTGTTGTAAATTTTCTAGCGAGATAAGCTTACTAACCATTACACCGCCTCGAGGTGTCCAAATCGTATCCGATATATGTGAGCTCGTGTAAACATATTCTAATAATCTACGCCTCAGCTGAGGCAGTAATAAAAAGAACAAAATCTGAATTGAAGACATCTAAGTACCCACCCCTAAATATATGTTCTGGGGGCGAAATACCTCTCTCTCATGGAAAGGCCGTGTTTGATTCGGCCGTCAGTACAGTGAAACAGGGCCTTGTAAGACAGATATATAGGATTTCAAGTATCGGATAAACAAGGTTTTGTGATGTCAACGAACACTCGTTTGACACTTTTGTAATGTCCCTGAATACTCGTTGTCATTTTTGTAATGCTTGTTGGAGTAGAGACATTGTAATCGCAAATACAACTATAGTACCCTGTTGAACAATGCTGGTGTCAGACGCCTTCAAATAAACTCGCACTAATAGTACTTGCTCGATAATACTCGTTCGAAAAGTAACCACCGTATATTGGTCTGTATAAAGAAATAGTATAATGAATAGAATAGATAAATAGTAAAGACTAGAAAGGGTGATCTTATAGTAATAGAGGATAGAAGAGAAATAGCGATCAATTAGACGTTATGTTTCCTCTTTGCTCACCTGTTATGCTTAATTCAATAATAGGATCGCCTTTGTTTGCTCACTGGCGATCTATGTTCAAATACAAATGTCGGCATCAGCACTTGATTCTTATATAACACAAAAGTTACCATTAATGAATAGATTCGTATTCCGAAATGTTGAAGATAACAGAAAGTGTCTCAAAAGTACATCGTCGGAAGACAGTGTGATAAAAATACTATGGACAAGTGCTTTTTTCTTCTACGTCTGTTAACAACTCGATTCAAATAAATACATTCTCATTTCGACGTAATAAACATTCGTTCTACTTAAACAGTACCTTTTAAGTTCCATTTCTCATCGAAGCAAATCAATAAATGAAGCGAAAGTAAAATTGTAACCTGAAAGACTCCTGCGTGTATCAATTTTTCAGAGATATTTTCACGCTTGTTGGATGCAAGAACTTAGGAAATTAGGTGAAGTATAGATCGACATCAGTCGTTGCCTGTGAACAGATCTTAACAGAAGTGACATATTAAATATGTGCTGAATTACTGAACTATAAAAAAAGGTGACTTTATTTACGGAATGTCCTATATCATTCCCAAGTCGGGATGCTCCATTCCAACTGATATCTTATATGGATAGTATACTTACGTAAGTATGTGAGCGGATCGACGATCAACTGTGATCGACCGGAAGGGATGGGAAGACGTCAATGCATCAACCTACATCGTATTGACATAAATCCGTTTATGAAAATTTCATGATCCGGTGGCGTATACGTGGGTGAATTAAATGTTAGAGATATGAATCCTTTGAATTTGATTCTGATTTATTGCGAGCATCCATAGAGAGATATCTCTAATATGAACGTATTATTTAGGGATCATTGAATATTTATTAGCATATGGTAATTTGAGATGTCGATATCAAACAAGTACGGTGTGTAATCAAATGAAAAACTTGTAGTTCCAACAAATGATTTATTCCATGGAAATATTTCGACTAGCAGTTGCTAGTCTTGGTCACTCCTTTAATTTGAGTAAAAACAATGCAAAAAAACTAGAAATGCTTAAGAATTCAAATCAAGGAAACAATACCGACTCGATGACGTTTACAAAGTAGGAACATACGCTATTTTAGTGAGGTCAGTGCCTACTCGTATCAACGTTAGGATGTTTGTCTCCTTTGGTAATTGCATAATCAAATGAAAAGCTTGTTATTCCAACAAATGACGTATAGTCTCCTTCTGATTGTAAATGTAAGTGTTTTTGTGTCACAATTTTTCTTAAGACTTCCTCATTGCTTAGGTCAGCTAGTCGAAATATTTCCATGAAATAAATCATTCGTTGGAACTACAAGTCTTTCATTAGTTTATGTCACAACGGAGACAAGCATTCTAAATTTAAGTACGGTGTGTAACTGTAAAATTGTCAAAATCGTGTAAAAGCAAATTTTTTCAATTATTAGTTTAAGGTCTGAACCGTTGTATCTTCGAAATGATTAAATTTATCTTACTGGAATACTCCCAGGTTTTGGGGATTCTGTTGGACTCTACTTTGATCAAACAAACTTAGAAGAATTGTGATGAGGTCGATCAGAAAACAAACATGACATGTTCATCACTAATTAATCATAGCTAAGAATCGGAATCTCATGAAGAATTGAAATAAACTTCAAATATATCTACATATATTATTCCAGGTTAAGTTTTCAACTTATTCCAGATAATTTGTTCCCTTCATAACAAGTTTCCCCACAGGTTTCACGTACGATTTCATTTTCAAGTCTCTTTTACAATGCTCTTTGGACACTCATAGCTGAAACTCCTTTCTCAGATGTTCAGATGCCAAACATCTTAGTGATTGCGTTGGGTCTTTTCTAATTGATCTCTTTAGCTCTAAGTAAAAAAGATGATCTCTATAATTGCTGTGACCTCCTGATCCCGTTTTCTTTTACACTGTTACCTCCTTAAACTTATTCACAGTTCACTTGATGGTTCTTAAATGGACTTTGAAAATGAACACCTGAGAATGAATGCTGTTATCATTACTGAAGGCCTGAATGATCTTTTTTGTCTCATGATTGATCATTTGGGAAGACATATTGTGACTGATACAAAATGATTTTAACCTGTTCACTTTTTAGCAGAATAACTCAGAGGGTTTTTCAGTTATTCTTACCAAATACGCTGTAAAGTTGGCTAAAGTTTTTATCACAATACATAGAAAAAATAAAATCAATTACGTTATGTTTCTTTTCGATATTTTAAAGTCGGTATATACGTTCACATAACTAGGAAGGGTATCACAAGATGTTGGGAAAAGTTGCATCGAATAGTGAAAGCGCATTTGCTTATCGAAATATGCCTTCCAAAATCTGAACAAATGAAGAGGAACATGAAAATGTCGTTAGAAACAAAGATATGACTGCTGAATTATTATTTGATATCAATATCTTGTATGGCAGTGAAAACTGTAAAATCTTTCCTGAGATGAAGAGAAAAATAGATGCAACATATTTACGATTCTGGAGAAGTTAGATGAGAACACACTAGGGAAAAAGAGCAAGCAATGAGGAAGTCTTAAGAAAAATAGTCACACAAAAACCTTTACATTTACAATCAGAATGGGAAAACAAATCACTAAGACGAAAGTTTTTAAAGAGTACATTCATCACAAGGTAATCCACAGTAAATTTATGCCCTGCTTCTTAAATGTTATTCCCTTCAGATCTTCTATTATCAGAGTGTGGTAAATAATAAAAATAATAATAAAATTATAAATGTAATAATTAATTAATAAAAAATAAATAAAAATAATAAAAAAATAAAAAATAAAAATAATAAAAATAATAACAAATGTAATGGAAATAAAAAAATAATAATTTAAATGACATCGTCTAGATTATATAAAACGAAATTTAAATTTCTCAGTACACCTCGTTCTTGCGAATATGCAGTCGCAACAACTTAAGAAATTTAATCCGATAATGTCTTAAAAAAAGAAAACGCGTCACCAGCAAATTTATCCACTTTTTCATACATTTCTACCAATAATTCGTCAGAAATAAAACATTGGCATGCCTTTAGATGAGGACAAAGAAATGAAAAATGTACACAGTGAATAAACGAAAAAAAAAAAGGGGGGGGCGAGGGTAGGTAAAATATTTGGAACTCGATTAATATAGATTTATTGGTAAAATCATTAAATCTATAAATCCAAATGAGTCTAAAATGGAAAATTAGCACACGGGAGTTTTTTAAATGGATGAGAGAGTGAATGTAATCTTTCTTCTGTTTGCACAGAGTCGGTTGATGTAAGTTAATATGAACCACTTCAAGACGTAAATGTGAGCGGACCAAGCTGTGTGCAAAATTGTGTAAGAATTGATCACATATTTATTTGCATAGTCTGGATTATCAAGTAATTGCTAGCCAATGATATATATATATATATATATATATATATATATATATATATATATATATATATATATATATGTGTGTGTGTGTGTGTGTGTGTGTGTGTGTGTATGTGTGTGTGTAACACAACATATATATATATATATATATATATATATATATATATAAATATAAAAGTGAACATAGAAGTCAACAATTAGCGGTTCTGAGTGTTGACTTCTATGTCCACTTTTATATTTACACACGCTCTATCTCTGATATTGAACACTTTATCCCATAAATATAGCAAACCTTAAGACTATATTTCTTCATATATATATATATATATTTATGAATAAAATTGTCTTCTCTACCGATTAAATCGGAGAAATTTTCATATATATATATATATATATATATATATATATATATATATATATATTCAAATATTTCAAGTTCCAGTCTGATTGGTTATATACCCTTACGTAGAAATACCATTTGAAAAGGAATGATTTCCCCACTTAAACACCGGATTAATTAGAAAGATTTGTATCAATAAAATTATTTTTATCTCCAAAAGTTCTTACAATCTAAATATATTTGCTAGCTAGAAATAAACAGTAAGTGGTTGATAATCCTTAAAAATATCAAAGCGATCTTTTAAACATCTATTCATTGTGCTGTTAAATTTTCACCTGCAATATTGCATTTATATTTGGGTGTAGGTTTTTCAGGGAAAACAGAAAAGAAATCTTTAAATGCATCACATTGTTATATTCTTTTCTTTTCATATCAAACTGTTTCATGGTTCTTTTCATATCAAACTGTTTCATGGTTCTTTTCATATCAAACTGTTTCATGGTTCTTTTTTGTATATTGCACGAGGACACAGAATGATAATTTGGCCAGTAAAAGGCACGGCAAATCGAGCATAAAAAAGTTGTCGCTAAAATGTAAGGAAAACGTTGATAAGATATGAATAGGCTTCTATGTTGAAAATGATGTTTTGTAAGATCCGTCGTTCGTAGAAAGTCACTTTGACATTTTCAAACAGATCGTTTAATTAACTGTATCAAGCTTTGGAAAAAAAAAAGAAAAAAAAACGTATAGTAATATTTGTAATTTTTTTATTGTTTTACTTGACATATTAGAATGTCGGTTTTATACGTTAATTACCGCAAGGAATATGGAAAAGCGTTATACCTTTCTGAAAGTGTAATTAGCTTATCGAGTCATGCTGAAAAATTCATTGTGTTTTAGTTTTTTGAATTACATATAACCATTTTCTGTAAAAATTCCGTAGCCTAATAGGCACGTTGACAAATATATGTTATAGTTTATTTGTTATGTTAGGTCTGAAATTTTTTCTCCCTAAATGAGAGATTATTAATGGGTATTATATAAACACTTAAATACATTTAACAACATAATTTATCACTTGAGCAAAATAAATAGAAATAATACAAGAAAGTAGGTGAATGATAGTGTGACTGTGGAGATGTCGTTCATCCTACACGTACGTGTGTCAAGGGCAAATGAAAGATTATGAGAGACGTCTATTGTAGAAGCGTTCTTTATGAATTGGTTTAATAGAAATAATAAATAGGCCTGTGATTATCTGATTGATATCAATTTATACAGTTGAAAGTTTTTTCTCTATTCTCATAAAACGGGATTTGTTATAATTATAAACACATAGGAATGAACACTGTTATAATTAATTTAAAACATAAAAATATAGATAAAACATTTAAAAAGATAATAAATTTAACTGTTAATTATTAAATTAATTATAACGGTGTGCATTCTTGCGTGTTCAAAGTTATAACAGAGCGTGATTCATGCGCATTTAAACTAAAATTTACAACTGGTAAATTGGTATTACATACATTTTTTTTGGCTTAGTGATTCACTCATGAAGATGAACTTGGATGAGATTGAAAATAAAAAAATGGCACTTTCATTAAAGAGTTTATTATAAACATTAAAAAGTTGATGCGATAATTTGAAAGAGTTAAAAGAAAAATAAATAGACAAAACTTATCCAGATTATTCATTATATATATATATATATATATATATATATATATATATATATATATATATATATATATGAAGAAATATACTTTTAAGGTGAGATATATTCATGGGAAAAGTGCTCAGTATCAGAGATAGAGTGTATGTAAATATAAATATCAAAATGAACATTGAAGTCAACACTCAGAGGCGACAGGCTGTTTTATGCTAGATGCATCGTAAGGCCGCCTGACGATTCTTGTCTAGCATGAAACAGCCCGTTGCCCCTGAGTGTTGACTTCAATGTTCACGTTTATATTCATGTGTACATATATATATGCATATATAAGTACACAAACCGAAAATATATGTTCGCTAGGTAGACGATATTTTTTTTTATTTTAGTTAATAATATTAAAGAAATAGATACACTTAAGACCACATTTGAAAAAAAAAACTACGTCCTTAACTTTACCTATGAACTAAGCCAAAAAACAAACTTCCATTCTTAGATGTCCTCGTTGAATACAGCAATAACACTTTCATTACATCATCATACAAAAAACCCACCAGCAAAAACTCGTGCCACCTTTCTTCAAAAGCGAATGTCCAATTAGGTACAAAACGGCAGTAATAAAGAACTTTCTAAATAGAGCACACTAGAATTCATTCTCTCGACTACTTTTCCTCAAACAAACACTAATCAACAACGGCTTCCCTAACCACCTTGTAGAACACCAAATTAGATTTTTTCTCCCCAAAACATGTAATAACGATAGTGAACACAGCCCAAAATCACATACACAAAAATAACAACACACCAGCTATATCAAAATTACAAAGAACGAACATTATCTCTGAGTTCAAATGCCACTTAAGGAACTCTGTTCCTGATCAAACCGGACTCATAAATAATTACATCGGTTACACAACCATATGCTTATCCAGACCTCTTACGTTACACCTATCTTATCACAGCTCAATTAGAACCCATTTAAACACACACACAGTAAATTACGAGACTCCCTTAGAAAATACCAATACAAAACACAAATATATTAACTGCATCCATCTGGAAAAAAAGACTAAAAATAATTGAAACTTTAATAATAAAATAGAAAAAGCCAACTCTTAAGATTATTAACTATGAACAAAGCCACAATGTTCTAACTGTATTCGGATATTAAAAACTTCCCTACCAAACTCTAAGACATACACAGAACGCATAAACTCAATTAAGCTGAAAAATCGAATCATCCTTGATAGTGGCTAAAAAGTATAACCGAAAGCACTTGGAAATATAAAAAAATTGGACAGTTCTTACACAACCCTTGTCTAAAAAAGATATCTCTTGTTCGAACACAAGAAAAATTAGATAAAAAGCTTAACCATAGTACCTTGTCTCGTCTGTCATTTTTAATGAAACATGCATAAAGTAAGGATTGCTGCCTAAATATACAACCATATATATATATATGTATACATACACACACACACACACACACACACACACACACATATATATATATATATATATATAGTTAAGTTACAAAGAACTTGGTAAACCGAAAGGGTAATTCCAAGGAGGATGAAATCCTGAGAGCTCAATGTGAATCCAGAGCTAATATTTAATGAAAAAACAGACCACTTTAAGGTACCATTACAATAATTTATTTCACCATTAGATTTACAAAAATTTATTTCACCAAATGGATTTTGGTGAAATAAATTATTGTAATGGTACCTTAAAGTTGTCTGTTTTTTTTTTATATATATATATATATATATATATATATATATATATATATATATATATATATATATATATATATTAAAAAGGAGAGAAACCACAGACTTTTTGGGCTATGATTTAGTTTTGCTTTGGTGCATAAATTAGGCTGTGTTCTTCATATTTCTGTTACTCTTTTAAAACATTTTTTTTTTACTCTTATTTAGAATATACATTTTACTTTCGTTGGGAGAGCCATAAACTTTCGCCGATATATGTGTGTGAGTGAGAGAGAAAATCCTGCATAATTATAAATAAATCATAAAATTTGAGGCGAATTAATGCCAATATGTCATCACATTTTCAGATTCGTTTTTGACCTTGGAGATTGTAATGAATCCTACTTCTGTCTAGCGTGCCATCTTGCTTTCAACGTGAAAATCAATCTGTTGAAGACATGCAATGAGCTCAATGTAATAGAAGGAAATGAATAAAAAATATTCATATTCATCATCATTTTATATCAGAAATGCATTACGTTTAAATAATAATGCTAGTCTTTCAGTTGCCAGCAAGAAAGGACAAGATATATGAAACTATGTCGGCGCATACCCGTGTGCATCCCATCGTGTATAAAGATTATATCAATTAAACCGAGCTTTTGTTATTCTATCTGTTTTTTTTTTTCATATAAGATCGCAATCGTATTCATATAAGAGAGGGATAATATAGATTATTACTGAACATCATTTAGACTCTATAAGTATATATAAATAAGAAATAGGGTTGATAGTCTGTTTCATGATCGAACGCAGTCTACATGTCATATGTTTCGTGTTTTTTCTCGACTATTTTTATATTCTCGTCACTGTTGCATTATTTGTAGCAAGGACTACTGTATTATAATAATGGTTAGTTGTTTGAGGATAACTCATAACATTCAAATTATTCTCGAGATTATTGACTAGGATTTAATATTGATCCGGAGGCCTTATTTTTAGATGTTTTCTAGTTTTAATTACTTTAAATTACTTTAGCATCTCGGTGTTGACACCAGTGTTGACTTCTATAATTGTTAATTTATATATATATATATATATATATATATATATATATATATATATAAAATTTAAAATCACCTGAGGAGACGCATTGCTATGCGTTGAAAGATGATGACAATTTTGTAGCGATTTTAAAATGGCTTTTTTTTAATATCCTAAAATTATATATATATATATATATATATATGTATATGTATGTGTGTGTGTGTGTGTGTGTGTGTGTGTGTGTGTGTGTGGAACACAAGTGTATGTTCCTAAATATATGTGAATATTCTCTTTGAGATTTAGTGCTTAATTAGCAATTTCCATAGTTTGCGATTAATTTACCATGGTCCCTGTCAATTTTATATCAAAAAGTAACGTTTATCTTTCTACTAAAAAGTGTACAAATGACGATGTTCAACAGCTTACGTGAACAGATGCATAGATGCGGAAATGATGTCGACAGATGTCTTGTCCTTTGAAAATTGTCATTTTATTTTTTAACAACCTTTTTTAGGATATTCAGTATCGGTGACAACAATGTCCATTTGACATCTTTTTTTGTTTTACTTTACGTTCCAACCATTTCGTTTATTTTCCGTCCTGAAACTTTTCTTTGCTTTAACAGTGTGCCGCTATTCACTGGAGTGTTTTCATTTCTTCCTTCAATTTAATCCCATGTCTCACTGATTTCTCCTTTTGCCTGTTAAGTCGGCAGTTACATGTACAATATTTCGTACAGGCTGTGACTACGTAAGCTTCAAATGGCTGTAGTCAAGAGTTTCTATTAAGATGCTTAATGCATTATAAAGAAAAACTATAAATTAAAAGCATTTTGCATTAATGGTGCACCTTAATTCGAAACTTAAATCGTACTTATTTTCAGGCATTCTATTAAACAATAAATTATGCATGTTATTGTCGAATGCAGATTCTGGTTTGAAGTTATGTATATTTATATTAAATATATTTCACAGGAGCGTCTTTTAAATATTTTGAATTTCGAGTCACTATACAACATTTCCCTTTGTTTATCATCACTTGCCTTGATAAAATCGGAACCTGAAACGCGTCGCGAAAAAAACTTACTGTTTTCCTATTGTCTGTTTTATTGAATTTGTTTTTTCTATAGGTACATTTTGAAATATTTCATACATTGTCGACCTGGATAAAAACACTCACTTAGAAAGAAAACAAAAGTAAGAGAAAAGTTACTAAGATAAAAAAGAAAAAATGTTACTATTTTCCAAAAGACACATTCACAGGAGCGTCATTTAAATTTTTTGAATTTCGATTGAATATACAACATTTTGATTTTGTTTATCATCACTTGCCTTCATAATCTCAGAAGACGAAATATATAAATATATAATTGTGTATTTAAGCAGAAATTGTTTATTTTATACAGGTTTCATTCAAAATAAATGATACGGTATAGTGGTTAATTTTTATTATTTAACTTTACTTCTGTTCTTATAATTCTCTTCTTTTCTGGATATAAATTATGTAAAAAATTGTCCTAAAAATGTTCAGTATGTCCGAGCGCTTTTGGGTAGCCATCTTCAGCCTTAATTTAGATTTAATTAAACGTAAAAAAAAATAAATCTTCCTTCGTAATGGCTAAAATATATAGATATATAAGATAAGATACAACACGGATAGATTTCTACACAACACCCAATACCAAATATGCAACCCATACACGAATAAAATCGGTAGGAGAAGGAAGAATATAATCGAAAGAACCTACAAATAGACAAGAAATTCTTTCGGAATAATCCAGTGGTATAATTCTGGTGACGTCATTGATTTGTTCATTAAAATAAATAAGAAATGTGTATGCTCTTTCCTCCAGTTCGATATTTGCTATTTCTACCCATTCATCAACGAAAAGTTGCTAATGGATTTGATAAACCTGTCCAACATTTATTGCTCCATGAGCAAACAGAATATTAACATCATTAAACAGGCCCAGAATCCCATTCGGTTGCATGAAGATTCTCTGTAGACTAACCCGGACAATCCTGAATTCAGTATTGCCACAGGTGAGTTTGATTCAGCGGATTTTTGTGAACTAGTTCGTAATGTATTACAGTGACCTCGTAGGCATATTTTCAATATTAACAAAAATGGCCTCTATAGGGATGACGGGATACTATACTCATACACAAATCAAGCGCACAAAAAATTAGCCGTTTAAGAAAAAAACACAATTAAGTAATTCAAAGACCATGGGCTGAGCATTACCACCTCCACCAATGCTAAAATAATCAATTTCCTGGATATAATATCTGACCAATCTAATTGGCTTTATAAACACATACTCAAGATTTATACAACCATACATATATCAGCAAACAATCCAACCCCAATCCTAGAAAAGTAAATAATTTATATAAGTAGGTCCAATTTAGGCCGTCCACCAACTCAAGCAATAAGGACATTTTGACAAGCATAAAGGCAAATACGTAGAAGCAATAGAACATAGTGACCATAAAATTAACATCGAAATAGACAATAGCAATAATGACGCCAACACACCAAAACGTCGCAAATGCAATATTATATGGTTTAACCCGCCCTTCAACAAAAACGTGAAAACTTATATCGGATTTTTTTAAAAAATTTAATCCACTAGCTCTCCTGTCAACGCTAAATAAGATTTTCAGCAAAAACACCGTCAATGTTAGCTACAGCTCTGCTAAAAACATCGACCAGTATATAACACAGCACAACTGTTCTATTCAAAAGACACGCTTCAACATCTTTTCAAATAATGATTGCATCTGGTGAGAAAGCAACATCTGCCCATTATACAACAGATGTATGACGAAATCGTTAATTTATAAACTGCAATCGAATATGACAAAGATGTTAAAAAAATTATGGGGGCTATACGGAAAACCATTGGAAGTCTCGCTTCTACCAACACCAAATGATATTAAGCAATATATATATATATATGTGTGTGTGTGTGTGTGTGTGTGTGTGTGTGTGTGTGTATATGTATCAAGTATAGCAAGAACACTACCCGCTATTTTTTTCTGAAAATTGAAAAAACGAGAATTAAAACGCAAATATCACCTGGAAATGAATAACGAAAACTGAATCCGTCAACGGGAAAGGCAACAGATGTAAATTACGTCTCTCTAAAAAACTAATAATCCGGAAATATATGAACACTTCTAATCTCTTGAACAAAAGAAATGAGTTAATGAGCAACTGTCTACCGAGAACAAAATTGCTACTCAAACAAGTTGATCCAGTTTAATAAAATCTAGCCTGACCCGGGGACAACAAATCTAATATTGATATTTTATTAATATTTCTACTATATAGTTTTTGCTATATTAACTACAAAAATATTGTTATTATTAGACTGTGTAGCATTATTTTTTTTGTATGAACTATTCATTATTTTGTTATTACCATTTATTTACATAGTTATATGATCTTCACTATTTACATTATTTGGACTGTTTTACTCGTCTTTATCGCCATGTTTATCACAACGTTTAGGGCGTTGTTCGCTCCCGCCTTCTCCAGGTGGATGGAACTTCGAATTGAACCCTTTATTTTGCTCACAGGGTAGACTGTTCTAGTTCCACGGGCCTTGTCTAATGGATTTCAGTTTTCTCCTGTTAATTCCCGTCTGAACGTTCTCGGCTCCTTATTACTGCTCAACAAAAAATTCATCCTTAGTGTTGCGACTT
>CAHIKZ030000635.1:4165000-4197500 GCA_903632075.3 Acanthosepion pharaonis
TGTCCTTTGAAGGAGTCGCCCTGAGCGCGCTCTACCCAAAGACAGAGACGCAACTGACAGATAATAAATGTGTCACAAACTTCTCGAGAGATACAGTAATTTACACAGTATATTATTTTTCTATGCTGGGCTTATATGTGGCATATGGTCGAAAATATGGGGCACCCAGTGAGGATCAAACTCACTATTCAGTCATAACTGTTTTTAGCTAGATCAGCTTTCTAAGCATTACACCACACCGAGGCCCATAATGATTTTCTAAGCTTAGCCTAGATGTGGTACATGGCCGAAAATTTGGAGCACCCAGTGGAAATCAAACCAATAATAATCCTGGTGGGTTCGATCTATCTAATTTGAGTGGCTCTTGGAAATTGTGAGGGGTGATTATCATTTAAAAAAAAAAGAAGAAATCACAAGTTATCTGGTGTCGTGGCGGAGTGGTTTGAACTTGATTTGTAGGCAGTAAATTGAAACTAAAGTTGATGAAGGCGTCAAGATTAATGTCGAAAATTAATTAATATCTCTGGATGTTTTTGACAAATATCGATAAAAAAAATAAGCTGAAGGGAAGGATATCCATGCAAGACTATACTCAATCATATTTTATAAAGATGGCAATCTTGCCAAAAAATAAATAAAATAAAATAAACAAATGGAATCATCTCAGCCTCTCGACAAAGAAATAAATATATTGGAGTTAATCATTAAGAGTATTGTATTGGAAATCGTAAACAACATTCAAGCAATGTACTCTAGTATATAATATTAGGTGGCGCCATCATGTTGAAGTGAATCAGTGTGAAAAATGTCACAATAAAAAGTTAATATTTTGACGATGGGAATAGATTATCAATAAACATCTATTATCATTTAAATTCATAAAAAAGATCTCTTTTATATTCGATATATTTTTAATTATATATTTCTGTGAGATACATCTATTTATTTAGATTGAAAGAACTCAAAAATAAATTTAATATCAATAAGTTTAATAAGAATTTTTTATCAAGCTAAAACCGCAAAAATATAGCTCATAAAAATATAAGTGTATCCTGGAAATTTTATTAGCACCACTTATTTAATACCTTGTTAATATGATCTGAAGTTAACTTTAATCATCTAAGTGACAAATTTTATTATTATTATTATTATTATTATTATTATTATTATTATTATTATTATTATTATTATTATATACGTACCATGTGGATGATGAATTGATGGATTCATACCTTTTCCATGTTTACGTGACCAGAAGGGCATTTAAATTCATCAACGGTGTCCCCTAGATTACTGATTTCGTGTTAACATCCCAAACACCACCCCCAAACCCACACACCTATATATTGATGTCAATCATTGCCATCTAAAATTACAAAAGGCACCTAACAACGCCTCTATATATATATATATATATATATATATATATATATATATATATATATATATATATATATATATATATATATATGTATATATATTTCAGATTTATGTATCTGTAGCAAAGAAAAAAGATTATTGCCTTGCTAAAATCCTCAGAGGATGAAAGGCGCTGATTAAAGAGATTTCTTTTCACTTTTTTATATATATATATATATATATATATATATATATATATATATATATATATATATATATGGATGCAATTTTAGTGACAAAAAGGAGGAAACATTCCCATAAGGCATGCATATGTCATGCCATCGAAAGTTCGAATTTCATGTGTTGTATGCCACAATGGAACTCAATGGAACTAAATGCTATGGATGTCATCAAAGATGAAGAAGTGACTTGACGCAACAGAAATTAGTTTCGACAGAAGTCTGCTGAGTATACCCTGGTCTGAACATGTGAGCAACTCCGACGTTTTTAGCGAAGAGGAAATAATAGTTGGAATTCACAGGAGGCACTGAAGACCGGAAGAACAGAGCAAAGCCGCGAATACCCTACCTAAAGACCGTCTGTAAATGAGTGGAAGATTATGCACTGCGAGTTGTAGCCAAAAAAAAATTTATTCAGATCTATAAAGAAACAGACAGTTGTGGAGAGACATGATCGCCCACGCTTTAAAGATGTCGTAGTTATGTGCAAGAAAAAGATTCAATATTACTTTTTAAAGGGCAAATTGTTATACACAGAAGTCTATAGATCAATGCCTTTCCAAATCAATGCGGTTTGTTGTTTGTTTATATTCAATTCTTGTGATTACATACCGGTAGTAGGCCAGAGAGGAAAACATCACATACCACCGATAAGATTCTAGACTGCCAAGACTTATCGATCAATAAAGGGAACGGAAGTTTACCCGCCAAACATACAAATAGAAATTATGTTGTAGGCTGTACGATGGTTTTGGCAATATTATGTCAGGTAACACTGGCTCCTATGATTCAAGTGAAATATATTTATGTGGTGTATCAACTAACATATCATGAATGAAACCCAAAAACACTCTTTCATTGCATCAGTATTTTAGTATGGCAGTGACAGCTTTCAGGAAGTTAACACTTCCTGACACACTGCAAGAGTTATATTTGATCACACAGAACGTGTTACCAGGTAGATTCAGCGTAGTAAAAATAGCGTAATATAAAAAAGTGCTAGTATAGGAATAAAGGAAAAATACCGCATTTATATATTTTAAGATGGATGAACTTCTCTTGAGGTAGGTTTCTTTTTTGTGTTGGTTTTTTTTTTTTGCAACATATATGTGTGAAAAAGTTGATAAAATTTTTGTTAGCTGATAGGTAGAATAATAATTGCATATGCTCAGGATTAAAATTTAGAAATCAATTAATACTGTAAGTTAAGTTCTATCGGTGTTTCATCTGCAGACTCAAAACTACTATGTTAATTATGTTGGTTACATATAACCGTAATTTCTGCGCAAAAAGTTCCTTTTCTCGCACTTCTCGTCTGCAGAATGACTTTCCTGCATCATGCTTTCCAGCCGACTTTAATGTTCAAAAATGTAAAGAAATATCAATCGCTATCTAAGAGCCTTTTGGATTATTCTTATTCGTCCACTCCCAGTAAACTCTTGTGACGTAGTAACTTTAACTGCTTTGCAGTGTTTAATCTCATTTAAAAAGTATATATATATATATATATATATATATATATATATATATATATATGCGTGTCTGCGTGTGATATATACACAAATATATATATATATATGCTATATATTCTATCTATCTATCTATCTATCTATATATATATATATATAAATATATATATATATTCTTTATTTTTTAAAAAAAGATCAACCAATGCAAGGCAGTTAAAACTAGTACGACACACGATTACTGGGAGTGGAAGAATATATATATATATATATATATATATATATATAATATTTTGTGTTTAAAAAATATGATTCCTTCGCTACATAAGAGTTCTCATGTTTCAAAAACGAGAGCCGAAACCATCCAAATAATTATTAAAATTAAGTTGAATTAAGGTGTTTAGTCCCGTTTCATCTTCAAGCGAAATTTTAGGAATAAGCTATCTCTCGGTTTACGTGTGTTTTTAGGCATGGTCCGTTACAGAATTCTTTATTGTGGGAGTGGCTAGACTATTTTTTTTCGTTCAGTGGCCAGAGAGTTAATTCTTATCAATAGATTCATCATCTTCTGAGAAGTTTTGCTAAGGTTGGGTAGGGTATCTATTTCATGGCTAATGATTGCGGTCACCCTTTATTTGGTTCCCAGTGAGGGATATTTTTATGGCGCGCCTACAAGTCGTTATGTGTCGGGAGGATTGTGTTTTATTATTGTCCATCTGATTATCTATATATTTATTTGTTTATTCAAGTGTGTGTTTTATATACAAATCGTATTGCACTGAATTTCAATTTGTTTTTTTTTAATTTTTTTTTTGACTACTACACAAAGGGTTTTTCCTATTTAATGATTTGGCTAAGCTTTTAAGACTTTTATTTAGCTATGTCATTTTTTTTAATTCTAATTATTTAATGCGAAAGTTTGTTGATGTCGGCAAAAAATCGTTAACTCCTGCCTATGGTTTAATAATTTTTAATTTTGTAAAACCTGGGATGACCCATGCCCTTTATGCCTACACGAAAAACTACACATGATTAAATTTCTAAAAATCTTATTATAATAAAGCTTTACTTCTGTATGGAGCACTGCCTTCTTAAAAAAAAAAAAACAAAAATGTTCGTTTCTATTTTATTTATATATATATATATATATATATATATATATATATATATATATATATATATATTGTGGACTCTCCTATCATCAACGATAAATATGTGCCAGGATTGGATGGTTCCTTTCGGTTTATACTTATGCATGCCAGCAGTGGCTATTGTGGAAAAAATAAGGTAAGGGAAAAACAATTTCATTTGTGCTTTCGTAAGTGTGATATTACACCAGCCTTGCTGCGGGCGACAAATTCACACTGACAGATGAAATTTGTTAAAGAAGGATTTTTATGGCATCTCTGCTTCAGACGCTGATCACAGTGCTTCTGTCTACTGTATTCAAAACGCTTTAACTTAATGAAACATGTCTTATGCCACTCATTTCGTTTTGATGCTTGATCTTCCCAGGTTTTCAGATCAAAGTTGAGACGTTTCAAGTTGTCTTTCAATCTCTCTTTGCAGCGTAAGATTAGACCTCCAAATGAATATATACATATTGCATATATAAATATATGTGTAATGTGTATATGAGTGTGAGAAAAATTAATGACTGTTTAAAAAAAAAATTCGTGTCGCACTTTTCATCCTTTGGTACTTTGAGTGATGTTACGTTGATGTTACTAGAAATGCGCAAGAAGGGAAGGAAACATTGAAATTTTATTCTTTTAAATTTGATTTGAATATATAGTTTAGCCATTTTTATTTCTTTTTTTTTAATATATTTTATCGCTTTTGTTATTAAGTAACCCACATTATGATAACAGCAAGAAAGATGAAATGTATGAATCTAGACGCAAATTTACTGTGAGTTATCTGCTGATTGAATGTCACTGTAATGAGATTTAAAAAAATGCGTAAATTTAAAGAGAAAGCCATTCGCTGTGATGTCATTGTATAAAAAGTACTTTAATCTGTGTTTTTCCTCTCGCTTATTTAATTCTTAGTTCACAATTAAATGTGATTTACTTAATCAAATTCTTGAAAGAGTTTTTTTGCAAATATTAAGTTAGATTATTCCATTGTTGTCTGTGTCCCTGATTGCATAAGGCTAAATTTCTTCAAGACAATATTCTCGTGTGAATATTCAATCATGTGATCTGTGTACCATATTTTATAACATTGGGCATTCACAAGTATTTAACTGTATTGTAAATATTTGTTGTAATTCTGATATACATCATATAGAGTTGAATTTATCTAATTAAATATTCTATTACGTTGGTTGCGTTTGCCAATCTACTGAGTGCCGTGTAACATTGAGACATGGGCTTTCATGGATCTCCACATCTTCCTGTCTGTATTGATGTTAAATATACTTTATTAAAGATTAGATAATATTGCCCGTGTCTTTCTATAATGGTGGGAATCCTCAGGTAAATAATCGATTAAGCTATATGTTTCCCTCCTAGTATTGGTCTGAATGGTACTAAGAAAATATATCAGGTAAATAACAGATTAAAGATATTCGTTCCACGTGGCAGAGCTTCAATAATTATCAGATAAATATTTCGAAGCAATTATTCTATTATGTGATGTGTGTAGCGATATTTCTAAAGTAAAGATTTTAAAATCAGGTCCGGATTTAATCTCACTCAACACTTATAACGTAGCCAAGAGCGTGTGTGTTGATCCACAAGAGACTTTCATGTTGACATTTTTAAATGTACTTTAAGGTTATTCAATCATTTACATCATCTTTTCATGGCATTAGGCAGTTTATGTATTTAGGCATTTGAGTGGAATTTTTCAATTTTCCTCAAATGAAAATAAAAGTATAATGTACCGAAAACTTTGCGTTAATTACTCGCAATTTCAAAGAAATTCAACAAAATCAAAAGACAGAATCCTGAAAATTTAAGTTAAATCAAGGAATTTTATAAATTAACAGTAATAATATAGCTTTTAAAATTCAACCAAGAAAATGCACTTAAATGACATTAGCTAATGTAAACTTCATTAATCGAAAACAGCGCCATATTTTATGTAAATTGAAATACTGCATGTTTGGAGTTTGATCAAATTTCTGTTTCTGTCGCTGTTAGAGGAAAAGTGAACATTTGACATTATTTTGTTTAAATTCCTAGCCGTATATAACATTTATTCTACTTGGTTTATTTTTCATATTCACTAGAACGTTAACTTTCAACAGAATCACTGAAACTATAAGGCAGTCTATGTGAAAGCGTATTCATATGGATTTCAAAATAAATTTTTACCTGATGAAGAAAATATACTACAAAATAACGCAAAAATTAGAGCTAATACATTACAGTTTATTTTGAAACGATAGTGTGAATAAATCACATGCGTATTACAGAAAAATTAGACGAGAATAAATCGGTGTTTTTATTAAGACATTGGAAAGAAGGAAAAAAAAAACTTCTCACCGTGGAAGGAAATTAACCTGATATTGGCTTCATGACAACAACTCTCCTCAATTAATTTCCAACAGGGTAAAAATCATGGGAATGCAATGGAAGGAGCTTGCAAATGACATGAATGTCAAGGGTTATCACTTTCAGAAAATTAGAGCTCATACACATTGTCAGTCTGTGTGTACACTGACGTTCAAATATCTCGGCCCAAACAACTTCCCAAAATTTGACCATCACCTAACATCCGTTATTTGTAAAGGATTCTTTGTTCGACTCGAAAACATGTCATTATTACTTTGTATTGAAAGACCTTATCAAATCATAGGTTAAACGATCTTTATTATATAACACAGACTTTAAATTTAAAATTTTCATTATCTCAATTAAATCTACAAGGCATTTCTGAAGCTAATCGAAAATTGTGATGGTTTCAACAATGATATATATATACATATATCTCTTTATTTCTCTTGAGATTGCAACACAGAGAATCGAAAGAAAAATAAATATTCATTTGTCCCGGATTAACTAAAGTATCAAATACATTTATCTCTTAAGAAATCACTTGTTCATATATAGAAACTATTAGATCTCGTAATCTGACAATAAAATGAATTGGTCTGTTCTATAATATATACTGTCTTCATCAATGTAAACTATTTAAGCTGATATATAACCGTCTAATCAAGGTTGCTGAAAGAACATACTAGATTTATTTTGCATTAAGTAATATGTAATATATTAATTTTGTTCACTTACGAGTTTAAATTCTACTCTGATTTTCTGGTAATAATATTTACACTTCAGCAGACATGGCTAAAATTGTAGTGATTTTCTAAGCGATGCTTAGATGTGGCACAAAGCCGGAAGTATGGAGCACCCAGTGAAGATCGAACTCACGACTCAGTCGTAACATGTTCTAGCGAGACAAGCTTGCTAACCATTACAGCACACCGAGGTGCCCAATGTCTAAAATTGTATTTATTTTCAGAAATAATTTTTCCACCAAAAATGTAAAAATAATTTATTTAATTCTCCCTTTAATTCTGAAAGGTAATGATTAAAAAATTTTATCTTTTAGAATTTCTAAAATTTACAATAAAGTCTCCTGACGTGTGGCCGCCATTGATCGAAACAAAGAATGAAGACATTCATAGGATAAAAGGACAGACTTAATGTATTTTATTTGTTGATTTGTCATTGTTATTATTTCCTTTGTTTTATGTTCTTGCGGTATTGGTATTGGTATTATTATTATTATTATTATTATTATTATTATTAGTTGATTTCTTTTATGCTCACACTATCTACCAAGTCTGCGGCAAGATCTAAGGCAGGTAGTGTTTTTTTTGTTATGGCTACCATTTCATGATTTGATTCTCTAACTCCCATAACATCACTAGCGTTACATTGACAATGTTCTTCTTCGTGTGTGGGGTAGTTATTATCAAGACATTTTTTTGTATTTTTCTTAAACCGGGATCTCCTGTTTGTTTTTCAATGCATTGTTGTTTACCTTTTCCATTATTCCAAGCGCACCTACTATGACTGTTACTATCCTAGTTTTCAATTTTCCCATTTTTTTCTATTTCCATTTCCATGTATTTTTACTTTGATAGTTTTCAAATTCCATGGTTGCTATGTTAGAATCTACTGGGCAAGCTATTTCAATTAGTGGACAAGTTTTTTTTCCTTTCAGTTTTTGACAATTATGTCCTGCCTATTTACTTTAATCTTTCGATCTGTAAAGCTGATATTACTTCATAGAAGGGTGATGTCTTCTGTTTCTGTAATTGGTGCTGGGTGATGTTCAGACCAGTGTATATTAACATTTTTCCAAAGTGTTTGCACATAGTCCAATTAAATATTGCCATAATCTATTGTAACGGTTTTTATAGTCATTTGGCGCAGGTACAGAACATCCTGAGATTAGATGATCTATGGTTTCCTGATATTTGTCACAGAACCTTCACTGTTATGTATGAGGTTTGCTTGAAAGTTTCTAGTGAAAAGACTTTGGTCTTGCGCCGCAAGAATAAAGCTTTCTGTTTCAGCTTTTATTCCAGATGTTCCTAACCACCAATAAGTAATAACTTTATCAACATCAGATTTATTAGCAAGATTTGGATATTGAGCATGCAGAGGTTTGTATGATAGCGTTGTTTCATCTGTACAAGAGCATTATCCTTGGCATGCTTTTCATAATTTTTGCTGCAACAGTTGGTAATTGGGTTTTAATTTGTTTTTCTACAGAATCAACTAAATGTAAATCCCGTTTATATTTACAGCCTTCTTTCATGACTGAATATTTCTTTCGTGTTGTTTGACTAATTGTATTATCCAGTCCTTTGTTGATCCATGTATATTAGTAAGCCATTAGTTGTTGTCATGTATGGCAATGCTAGCTGAATAAGATATCTTGCATCTCCTTTACGAAGTAAGTATAGACGCTCTACATCAGCCTTTGGATGATGCATGTTTTGCTTAGAAAGAAGCTTTCTTGTTTTAGAGTCCATTCGTCTGATATTCTTTTCCTTCCAGTTCAAAACGTTCAAACTATATTCAACCACTGGGATGGACAAACTATTAATGGTCATAATTATATTCTTAATATCATTCTCAAACTTCTATATTACGCTTTTCGCACTATATCTTTCATTTTTATGGGGAATTCTTTCACTTATATTTACAGATGCACTTACCATCTTCTTCTTGCTCTAAATATTTGCTTGTTACCCCAGGGTCTCAGCTAAAAGAAGAGGAATGTTGTAGTGATCTTCGTAAAATTATGGCTTTAGCAAATTTATCTAAACCGAATTCCATTCCAGTTTTATGACTGAAAGAAAAATACTGTTTTCAAGAGAGCTTCTATCTAACTGTCATTCCTAGCATACAACTTTAAGTAATTCATGTAAAATAGATGGTTCTTTTTTAGATATCTTACATCCATATTCCGTCCAGTTAATTTCGTTGTTCAATGCATTTAGGGATATACAATATAGTAATGTAAACAAAGATTCACTTTGAAGTATTCCACTGTTTCTGTTTATTTCACCAGAACTATGGACATACTTTGAAACGGATGACGACGAGTGATGCCTTGTATGTATTTAAAGAATTTACGATTCAGGAATGGGGTACACTATCAAATGCCTTATGGTAATCTATCCAGGAATTACTGAGATTTTTCTTTGTATTAAAGCAGTTTTCCAAGATTATTCCATTAATTTGTAATTGGTCTTCACTTCCGTAAGAGCAACGTTTACACTTTTTTGTTCAAGTGGTAGTATGTCAATTATTTCTAAGAAGGAATATATTATTTTTCTGAATATATATCAAGAGTTTGTAAGTAGTGGGAAGACATAGTTGGTCAGGAGATTGTTGAGACATTTGTGTTACCATTCATGGGTTGTAGGATGGTAATTCCTTTAGACACCAATCATCTAATCAGTTTCTCCCAGTGTGCACACATACAACTATGTATTGAAACTAACCGATAACTTTGGTGGTGTGGTGTGGTGTAATGTATTTTATTTTTAATCAGTTCACCCCAAGTAAGATGATAATTTCACTAAGAATGAGAATACTTTAAAAGAAAACAAAAAAACATTACTCAACAGGAAACAACGGATAAACCTCTTATCCTGTTCAAAAGACACTCCGATTGTCACGCTAGATCAGTTACGACTGATAAATGAAATTCATCCTCACGGTAGTCAATGTTTGCAGTCTTGTGCTACATCTAAGCATATTATATGAAATTGAAGGTCCCCATGACGCGGTGTAATGCGTAGCAAGCATTTCACGATGAATAAGTTAAGACAAAAATAGGGCATTTGATCCTTACTTGTTGCTCCATATTTGCAGCCTTGTGTCGCATATAAGATACGTTTAATAAATCAGGGTTGGACATGTCAACGTGGTGTAATAGCAAACAGGATTGTATCGGAGATCGTTTACAAAAATTGCGTCGTTGTGCAAAGTCTACGCTAAGATTATTCTTACAACATCACATTAAAAGAGTAACTGTAAGCTATGCGAAGTTCAACAACATCGAACATAATTAGTACCTAGACGAGTGAAAGCTTGGGAATACCAGGGGCTATAGGTGTAATGGATTACGAGTAGAAATTGTTAATTGGAGAGCAGTATTGTTATATTCATTTAAGAGAAAATATCTTTGGGATAGCATGAATCTTCATCTTCTACCCACCAGCTATGTGTTAATTAGTAAGATTTATATCGCCAAAATATTATTATCTCTAAAACAATTCTTACAATCTAAAAGTATTTTTGACTTTGAATAACAGGCAAACGGTTGATACGCAGTTAAAAAGAATCGACCAATAAGCTTAGCTTGAGTCTATTTTCGATCTTCACTAGGGACCCCATACTTTTGTCATATCTAAGTTGTGTTTATTCAACCAATTCTTTCTTCTGCCTAACCCGTGTTCGGAAACTACTTCTAGTAACTGATATTTTCCTTGTTTATCTCATTTAACTAATTGTCCGCTTAATTAAATTAGATAAAGGGAAGACAAACGCTAAATTAAACGGAAATAATATATAACTCTGTTTCTCCTCGTAAAATCTTCTAATAACGTGTGGTCCAGTGTAGACTGGGTTAATTAAAGACCGGTGGAACTAATTTGTTATAGAAGCTAATAGATGTTAACTATTGATTTTGTTAACGCAGATGTGAAAATCTCACGTTCAAACGACGTGTAATATTTTAATCCGTTTTCGCCTTGATGATTACTTGAAGTTCTCAACCTTCAATGGCGCCACGTTTTGTTATAAAAGGGAAGAACAAAAGGCAATTAATTTCTCATTTTCTTTTTAGAAATATTAAAAATTCCAATATTTTTGTTTTAAATCTGTATCTAGAAATTTGCATTTTTTCCGAGTTATCATCTATTTTTGCTGACCCTAATATCCTTTATAATTAACAATAAATAAAGCAAACAGCTGTTAAGAAAAATGTTTCTTATTTTTAAAATGAGGATTTGATGCAAGCATTCACAGAATGTTATTAAATGCTTCTTGAAAATCTTCCTTTGATGGAAACACATAAAGCAAATATGTTTGTAGATTTATGGGCAATACCATGGAAAAGGTAGAAATAAAATTTAGTTCTAGGCTCTGCAAAGACAGGTCATCTGCTCTTCTGAATTATAACAACATCAAAACATTTTCGTCCTGGGTATGACGATAAAGTACATCCGACAGCCAGGCCACTGATAGGGAGGTTTTGAGTATCGTGAAACAAACTTTTAATTGTAGTTGTTCCCTGATCCACCCTGACCCACATGACATGTTAGGTTCCCAGCTATGGGCAAATAGTGAACGCTTAAACTGGGGTCAAAACATAGAAATATAAAAATACATTAGTACGAATTTTTCACAAAACATTTTCATATTAAAACAATAAGAAATTACCAGCAATACATATTTTCATAGTAAAAAGGTAATTAAAAAAAATTATCAACTATATGTTTTTGGGAAAATAAATGATCAAAGCTTATAAGAAAATATACTTTTCGGTGTTAAATGACCCATTACGCTTCGATAAACCGTTAAACAAACTAAACCAAAGCAAAAACCAAAGACCAAAACATCTGATGTTCTAACTGTGACTGAGAAATGAATTATTCTAAAATTCTATGATACCTTCAGGTGAGCTGAGTAATTCCTGCATATTAGAGCAATCCCGTACATACTCAAATATCTGCACAGAATTATTCCCCAAAAACTGACAGACTCCATAAAGGAAAATAAATTGGTTGCTGTCTATGAACTTATAGGGCTGTCCATCACTTGCATAGAATCTTTCTAAGCATAATAGTCAGGAGATGCGTGAACCACAGAGTAAATTATCACAGGCGTGGTACCATCCACACTTGCTCAGAAATAGGACATTTTAAGTACTGCCATCAGCAGCGAAAAAACATGATTACTGATTGCTCTGAAAAGAAGGACGTTTTACTTTTAGACATTATTCCCAGAGGGACAATTATCTATTGTGATTCGACAGTGAGTGCATTGGCAAAATAAAGAGCAAGTATTCTTCTAGCTTGGTGAAATATGAAAATTATTGATGTCCCTTTACAAAATGGCAATACAATACACCTAACAGATATGAAACAGCAGCGTATTGATTAAAAACCTGTATCACACACCATAAACAGCCTGTTTATCACTCTCGGACGGTCGTCTGTTAGGTTCCATAAAAGAGTAACACGGAGTTTAGTGGTTCTCAAATAACCAGGAAATAAATGTTTTCAACTTACACATAACTAAATCCGTATTATACAAAACATTCCAGGAAACATGTATAGATGTCTTCATTCGAAGTTGTGGTAAAACGATTAAAGAAAAGAGTAAATGTTTATTTTTATGTGTTTCTACTATTCAGTATGCAGTAATTAAAGAACTATAATTATATTTTAAGTGACACTTAACATACATACATATATATATATATATATATATATATATATATATATATATATATATATATATATATATATATATATATATATATATATATATATATATATATATACATATATATATACAGGTATTATTAAAGACAACATATATTTTGTGTCGATTAATTATTCTGAACAATTTCAGTTTCTAACGGAATTCCTACTTTGTCTCAGAAGGATTATTCGGGATTTGGATAAGATTATCTGTAAAATTAACCCCCCAAAATGTCTGTTTATATATATATATATATATATATATATATATATATATATATATATATATATATATATATATGTGTGTGTGTGTGTGTGTGTCAGTATATAGTGTGTGTGAATATAAGAGCTGACACTGACTACACCACAGAGTCGGAGTAGTCTGTTTCATGCTTGAACGAAGCAATCAGGACATGTGTTTGGTTTAGTAACAAGATTATTTATAAATAGTCGAGATTGCGCCCAATCAGGAATCTGACTGTATCACTGGTTGTTGACCTTAGCATCTTCTCTGTTTTATCTATCTATCTATCTATCTATCTATCTATCTATCTATCTATCTATCTATCTTTATATATATTTTTTTCAACACATTTGGTGTCTTATCATGTGATGTTTTTGAATGTAGAATAAATGGTTTATTAAACCCTTTATTCTACATTCAAAACCATCACTTGATACGACGCCAGAAGTGTTGAAACATAATGGCTATTTTTTTAGTGGTTTTATAACATATTTATGTTATAATTTTCGAATGAATAATTATATTTGCTCTACACTCTATTGAACATTCTTTTAAGAATAGTATTTTTTTGTTACTGGAATTTATTCCGTATACACCAATCCTATACTTGGATATCTATCTATCTATCTATCTATCTATCTATATATATATATATATATATATATATATATATATATATATATATATATATATATATAATGACTCTATATAAATCTTGACAGAATTGAATGTCACATTTCGTTTATTTTCATTAATAATTATGACTATAAATTTATTTCTGAATATCTGTTCGGTGATTAAATTCTTTAACTTAGATAGACATTTTGTTTACTTGTTTGGACGACAACGACTCCTGTATTCACTGGAAGCTATCAATTAACGAATATGTTACAGAAAATCATTAAAATGGAGAAATGAAGGATTATTCTAGCTGCACGCAAACACACCGAAATAGAAATAAATATATATGGAAAGACATACAGACATAGAGGATGGAAATGAGGATAGATATATAAATTCCTACATAGAAATGCATTGCATTTTGAATGGCAGTTATATATATATATATATTTGTGTATGTGTGTGCATATATATATATATATATATATATATATATATATAGATATATATATATATATATAACTTTTGTGTATGTGGTTGAAATGTTAAATATGACATATTATCTACGATCAGTGGCTAACTTTCGATGAAATGTTCTTATTCCCATTTAGTAGCCGACCTATTGTGGAACTTAAGTATTTTAATTAATCTATTCATGCACATTATAATTACATAGACGTGTTAATATATAAAATCTACACAGTAACATACACATGTAATTTTATATATATTCATGCTTTATAAGTTTTATTTATTTCAGAGAGTTTTGCTATATTATCTGTCTCACTATTAGCAATTCTTGTGAATTCGTTGTTAGTTCATAAACTTCTTTTCTACTGCTTCTGTCGTATACTGCTATAGGTTTTATTCGTAATCAAATGCAATTTAATTTGACGGAATTTTATAATCCCCTGCATTGTATAATAGAGTTTATCGCCGTCAGTCATAACAAGATTATTTTTTTTTATTTTATAACTGACCACTGATTACATATGAAACTTGGTTTTCTTAATCTAACATTTAAAGTTCAACTAATTCACCTTGCTGTCTGCCATTTATACTAATGAAAAAATGTGATTGCATTAAATGCAATTCTTTCATATAAGGTTTAATATGTTTCCGATGTCTGTTCCTTTATAGCGTTGGACACAAAATGAAAAAAAAATACCAATGTCCGAGAATGGTGATGTGATATCATGTGAGTAACTAAGACATTTTAGGGAGAATAGGGACTCCAAAGTATTGCAGATGGGAAGCATTTAAATTTCTTGTAGATATAGTTAAATGGCATTAGGGGAATGTAAGATTTAAAAGAAACAGGGAGAATCAAAGAGTGGGATACATGACGAATTTGCGATAATGGTTTGCCTTAGAAGAACAATGATCTTTGGCAATGTAGAAAACCTTAATTGCTTAACTGAAGACTCTTCTAATATGGCTTGCAATTTCATCTTTCATTAATCTGGTTTATGGCCATATCACGTTGAGATTTCAGTTCCCGTTCGATCAGTGAATTCAAGAGACGTCGAGATGGGTGACGGACTGGAAATGCCAGGTGTTGTAAGCTTGGACGTGCGGGTGGCGTAATTGATAATGACTCGGTATTGTTAATCGGAGAGCCGAGTTCTAATTTCTGTCGGTTTCTTTATAGTCACTTACGCGCAATACAGTTCGGGAAAGAATTAACCCAATTCTGCTCCCCCAGCTATGAGTTAATTAGCAAGTCTTGTATCACTAAATCATTATTATCTCCCTTCCCAGATACCAACACCAAATTGTTGCAACTTAAAAATATTTTCTGGCGTTAATAATAAGCAAAGAGTTGATATATCGTGAAAAAAAAAACGAATCAATCAATTATTTAAGTGATATTACTGATGTTTGTTGTCATTTGTGAAACGAGTAACTGTATCTATATTTCTGAGATGAGGTATTATGTACACTATTTACATTATTCGAACTATTGTCCTCATATCTGACGCTATATTTATTACAATGTTTCGGCCATTGTACGTTCTGGCTTTTTCAGGTTGTTGAAATGTCGAACTGAACCCTTTATACCCCAGTGAGCGAAATAAAGGGTTCATTTCGACATTCCAACCAACTGAAGAAGACCGGAGCGTACAACGGCCGAAACGTTGTAATAAATATGGCGACAAAGACAAGGACAATAGTCCGAATAATTTAAATAGTGTACAGAAAATGTAGCCTGACATAATCTTCCTTTATAACGTCAGATATCTTAACACATCAGGCAGTAGCAGTTGAAATCTCTAAACTCACTAGGCATAATAGAAAGAGTACATTCATAATTATCTTTACCACCTGTTTCGCTTAGTTATGTCTGCTCTACATGTATTTATGCCATACTGCAGATCTATCCGGTAAACTAGCTCTCATAGCTAAGCGGAGGGTGAGCTGGCTCGATATATCTAAAACTAAGCTAGTAACGTTTTATTGTCACCTAGAAAACCATGCGGTTTCTACTTTCATGTTGATCAGTTGTACTGTCATTGACTCTTTCTGATTTGGACGTCACTCCACACATGAAAATATATCTCGTATATGAGGCTACAGACATGTTCATTACCTTCACAAGTGTAAGAGGAAACTAAAAATGGAATAAACTGGAGCTGCACAATTTTCACTTTCCAACCTTGGAATCTTCCAAAATTGTTTACACTTGCGTGCAGCTCATGAATTATTTTATACGGTAATTACACTTTCCCACAGACGAAACTTTGCTAGACTTTCGCTAATCTATCGACATTTTAATGACATCTATTAAGAAGATCTACATTCTTTAATTCCAAAAACCTCACAAAAAACATCGTTCAGTAATATTCGCCCTTGAGTGGTACCCGGATCTTCAGTTCCATGAGCAACAATGCAAACTAAGATATAATTGTATATATGTATGATATAAAGACAGTATAAAGTATTTGGTCTGAAGTTAGCTATATTTGTTGAATGTTTCAAAAAACTCAACAGATTCTGTCAAAACATTTAAAAATATCTCCTAGAAATCTCTCCAAACACCTGTTTCAATGTTCACGTGCGCAATCATGCTATTTTATAATTTCATTTGTCGAGATAGTTCAAGAGTTCTTTCTTAATTAAATAATAGCATCGGAAATGATATTACGTTTCCATTTTCCTTATGGGATTCGGAAAGAAAATTTTTATCGTTCTTTATTTTGACATTTAAGTAAGATTAATTTTCAGTAAGTTTAATTTTCAGTAAGGTTAATTTTCAGTAAGGTTAATTTTCAGTAAGGTTAATTTTCAGTGTGCCCACGTTTCTCATGAATGTGACACATTATCCAGGTTTGAAGTGGGATTAACGGTAAATTTCCAAAACGCCCTTGGCATTTCCCCTTTTGGTGACACCTAAGGTGCCGGCCATTATACCCAGCTCCCTTCCGAAGGAGAGGTATTGCTTAAAAGAAGGCTCCCTGATTGATATTTAAGTATTATTTACTCTGCTCTCCCCACGGAGACGGGATGTGACACAAGGTCTGGTTTAACGTGGGGGTTTCGAACACGTACAACCGGCGAAAAGGAAAAGAATTGCCCAGCAAATAGCAACCGTTGTTTGCGTTGGCATGGGTATAATTCCTGAACCCCACTCTTTAGTCTAATGGGAGACAGCTTCGGAAAGGTGTTCTCCGTGATCTCGCAGTATATATTTTACTTAGCTGCGTCTCTGTCTATGGGGAGAGCCAGAAATGATTCTCACTCTGCCTGAAGACAGAGACGCAACTGAAGAATGATAAAACCTACCCGGCATTTGAAATATAAGAAAGTGATGTATCATGTCTTCACATCAGAATTTAATAATAACTTTAAATTTAAATAGAAAAGTGTCTAATATTTTTTTTACTTCTATGTATAACATAAATCTCACATAATAAGGTTTCATTTATATATTTTTTTCGCGAAGAAACAATATAAAGTTAACGTTATCTAACATTGCAGCCATTTGATTTAAATAATATGTTTATTTAATCAATCCCCCACGAAGTCAGGTTGGGACACAAGTTCCGTTTAATGTGGTGAGCCCGAGCGCGTATATCAGAGCTAGGAATAAAAATGTCCCGCAGTCACCACAACCATCACTTGCGCTGGCATCAGTGTGAGCACCGATTCCTCTCTCTGGCGCAACGAGAAGGTGCGACCTCATGTAGCTGTTTCCTAGGGCGGGGCAACTCCCAGTATAATTTTTCTCTGTTGGGAATCTGTCCTTTGACGGAGCCGCCCTGAGTGTACTCTTCCCAGAGACAGAGTCGCAACTGAGAGCTAATAAACCCCAACCAGCATGTGCCATGTAAGTAAGTGAGGTATCATGTTTTAACACCAGGATTTAATAATGACTTAGAAATTCCAATAGAAAAGTGTCTAATATTTTTTTTACTTTATGTATAACATAAACCTTGCATAATAAGATTCCATGTATATGATAATCTTTTTTCGTCAAGAAGTAATATAAAATAAATGTTATCTAGCATTGCAGCCGTTTGATTTTAATAATATTAAACTTGGAAATATATTTCTTTTACAGCTTTCGGTGAACCAGTTTTATAAAAGCACTTATGCAAAATGTCCTTTCGAATATTGGCTGCTGTGTGTTGTTTAATAGTTGTTTCGAAAGTCTGAAACCTTCTACACGTATGTTGTGTGACTCTAGCTAATATTTGAAATGTTAAATTACCGAACTGAAAGGTGTATAATATACATTCGGGTCGATCTCGACATAACTTGGGCAGTAAATATCATTTCGAGGATTGGTAGAAATATAACAGTTGTTCACGCATACAGAAAACTGGTACCCACAACTTCAATCCACGATATACGTAAAAAAGGAGGATATCTTATGAAGTTTTATAAAAATTGTAACTTATTTTTCTTGAATCATGGCCTCCGCAATATCCAGCGTTTATACGTGTTCACCCTTCAACTTTCGTTTTCAAATTTCTTGATGAATTCAATTTGTGATTTAACTTAGATTTATTAGAATGTGACGACAGCAAGACGGACCGTGTCTAACGACCATATCAGGTTGAAACACCGGTACTCGTTCGATCACCGGAGTACCTAGACGAGTGACCGCTAGAAAATAGCAGAGCTTCGATTTGCGTGAAGTGTAATGAATAATGACTTGGAATTGTTAATCAGAAAGACGGGTTTCAATTCCAGTTAGGTTTGTTTATATTCACTTACAGGCAAATTTCCTTGGGAAAGGTATGAATCCGCGTCTTCTCCCCAGCTATGTGTTAGTTAGGAGCACATATACCAGTAAAATATTCTTTATCTCAAAATATCATTTCAATCGAAGAATATTTTTGGCTTTAAATAACCTGCAAACGAATCAATCAACGAGGAACTATGGTTTTAAAGGGGTTTATCATATGTTATCTGGAACAGGAGGTGCAGCATATATAAAATCAATGAATGGTTACTTCTTCTAAGAAGCAACAAGTGAGAACATTCTAACAAGGCTTCCAAAAAGGAACGAACACCATCGTATTTTCTTTCAAGAAGTACATGTTAAATGCATATGTTGCGCTATACCAATTATCAAATTTAATCTGGTATACAAATTAAAAAAATAAGTACTCTTTGCTATGTTATATGGACATTAATTTATTTTTTGATTTTTGTCAAATTCAGCGAATTTACAAGGGGGTGAAGTCGCATTAATAAATAACATTTCTGTGCTTCGTTTTTTTTACTATATTTTTCAACAACGCTGACACGTGACCAAATCCACACAGTATTTAGTATTATTTATTTAGTTGGGGTACCTCTATGTGGTGTAAAGGATAGCAAGCGTGTTTTGCTAGAACAATTACGACTGAGCAGTGACTTACATCTTCATTGGTTGCTTCATACTTTCGGTCTTGCGAAGACATCGGAGCTGCGCGTAGAAAATCACATGTCGCAACTGCTTCAATTGAAGCAATAAATACAAGTATTCTTGATATAATTGAAATTATAACATGGGTATGCTGTGGCATCACTGCAAGAGTGGTCATTTTGTTTCATGACTTCAGTTGTCTTGTCGGCTGATGGTGTTGACTGCGAAATAAAGAGCTTTTGTAATCAACACAATCACCTGATAATACTCTAGAAGTTTTGAAACAAAAGGGCTATTTTTGTAGTGATTTTATAACATATGTTATACTTTTCGAATAAATAATTATATATATATATATATATATATATATATATATATATATATATATATATACGATTGTCTCATAGCAAAATATTCCAAATACTGTTACAGCAAAATTTTCGATCCTACAAAATGTTTAATATCTATAAATCACTAAACTAATTGAGTTTCTTTTCCCCAGGCTTTCAGATAAGATGGTTAGTCATCTTGACACAATTGGATGTAAGAATCATTGAAAAGCAATTTGAATTATTCAGCCAGAAAAGAGTTTAAAATCATTTTGATTCAACACTGCTCTCATCGCAAAAGAGCAATGGTGAAAGGAAAAATATCATTCAGGATTTCCAGTAATGGTACCATCGTTCATACGGTTGATTCAAATTCCAATTCCATTTAAGAACCATCAAGAGAACGGTGAATAAGTTTATAAAAGAAGGAACTAGAGAGAAGAAAACAAGATCAGGATGTCAAAACTGCAACGGTATCATCATTATTGCTTAGAGATAAAGAGATCATTTAGTAACGAACTCAATTCATAAGACGTTTGTCACAGAAGTGACAGGAGTTACAGTTCTGGCAGTCCAAGGAGCAGTAAAAGAGACTTGAAATTGAAATCGTACATGAAACGTGTGTGTCAAATTGTTATTCCTGGACAGAAAGTTAGCAGGTTAGATAGGGCAGAAATCATCTTAAATAAATTGGCAATTTATCCGTGAATTATATATATTATATATATATTATATATATATATATATATATATATATATATATATATATGTAATGAATTTTAAACGGTGATCATTCGGAGGAGATTATTTCTTAAGATTTGTATAAATGATAAATTACATTTTGAAAACTAAAAATAAATTGGTGAAAGTAAAATACTTAGATACGCGAGGAATATAATGAGTCTTGGAAAATCGGTCCAGCTGGAAGAGGTTCTCAGTCGGTAAGCAGTAATATGGATTCGCTAATTTTCGTCAAAATGAAAAAAGAAAGAGCTTGCCTGGTTTCATGGCTATAAATTTGTCTAGTTCTTGCAGTCAGGGATAATTTCATACCCCAGTTGAAAACGACATCTAGCGTTCTTCCTTAAAATGATTTCCTTGTTACCATTGCTTAGTTAAAAGACATATACTAATGTCCGTCCACTGTCTATATGATTATCATTATAACAATATCTATCTATCTATCTATCTATCTATCTATCTCAGTTTCTACATTATCTATATATTTAGCAGTCATCATGCCTCTGGGATGAAATTTTTCAGGAACGTATTTATATGTAATAAATATTAATGTTTTGAAAAGGATGCTTGTGAACATGAATCCTGATTTTAATAAATGGATTAAATATTTAAAAAAATGAATTAATATGATATTCAGAAATCGATTAAATATTTCATATATCAATTTCGAGTGCAATTACGATATTTGAAACTTCAAATAAAGAGGAGAATTATCGAATGTCACACCAAATGAAACTGAAATCATATTTATTTAATATTTGAACATCTATGTTTGAAAGCTTCGGGTGCTAAAGTGGTTTCATGTTTGGATAACAAATACGATCAATCGTAAAAAAAAATAATGAAAAGCCGCAGAAATTATGGAGTTAAACAGAAAATCAAGTAAAAAAATTAATGTCATAAAAAGATGGTCATGCCGAAAATAAATATTTCTATATTAAAAGCATAAAGAGGTTTATCCTGAATAGATACGCTTCGCAAATTCAATATCAAGACAGCAAATAGAAATAGCTTAAAACAGAAATTGATCGATGATTTCACAATCTACAGATAGTAAATGCACCCTGAAATGAGCTTCATTCGTGTACATGCAAAAAGTTCGTGTCTGTTAATATTCCACTTTCTTTTTATGTGCTATGTCCCTTCCTGCCATCATATATGTGCCATGTCTCCCAGAGGTGATCATGGTTTTTTTGAAAATTTCCTATCGTTTTTAGATCTAAATGATTTTTTGTTTTTGTTATCACTCCTAAAATTTGTTCCCCTAATCGTTTGTTCAAGTTCGCTACGCATTGTTTTCCCCTATTCCTCTTGAATTCAATCTGTCCTGTGACTATCAAATTTTGAAATCACATATTCCTCATTATGTTTCCTAGAATTTACAACAATCATTACCTGATGTTCATGGTATTCTTAGCATCCTTATGTAGAGCAAAAATTATGTTTCCTCGTGTGTCTTCTCCTGAGAGTAGATTGCCCATCATTCACTGCCATAAAGGAGAACTGAAATTACGTAAGAGCTTGTGTTTGTTTCTAAAGATCTGTTGATTTTTCAAAAAACGCATGCATTTCTCTCAGTCTTCTGTTTAATTAATTATACACAGGAGAAACGTATATATATATATATATATATATATATATATATATATATATATATATATATATATAAATCAATGCATCTCATATATATATATATATATATATATATATATATATATAAAGATATAACACCATGTATGTATATATATATATATATGTGTGTATAGATATAGATATAGATATAGATATATCTGTATATAACTTCATGGAAATGTAAATATCGCTACACAACTGCAATCCTGTTTCAGTGCGTATGTATTGTAACTTACAATGGCCTGATGAGATGCATTAATACGCATTGAGACACAACTACAATTGTGTAGCGATTTTTGCATGCTTTCTGTGTAATATCCTAAATTAAATATTTCTCTATCTGGAGTGAGCCCACTTTTAAATTGAAAGTTACGAAAGTTGGAACTGTACATTATACTGCATCTTAACAGGATATAGGAAATATATATATATATATATATATATATATATATATATATATATATATATATATATATATATATTATTTCAGAAGATAATTTTAGCGGACATCTAAATTTGATTAATCTTTCCATTTTATTTTGAAATTAATAAATTCCTCTACCGGCCTGCACACTCGAGAGAAAATATTAAATAAAATTTCCCTTCGGATGTATTTGAAACTTCGTACTTCTCAGCAACAGAAACCACCGACTGATCCACTTGGTTAAAAGAGCTTAACTTCATATTAAAATCAATTTTCTATTTGCCTTTAAAGAACACTGACTCGTGTAAGTAATTAGCCTTTAATGCAATTCATATATACGTATATATATATATATATATATATATATATATATATATATATATATATATATATATATATATATGTATATATATATATATATATATGTGTATATATATATATATATATATATATATATATATATATATATATATATATATATATATATATATATATATATATATATGTTTGTTTGATGTAAAAAAAAAATACATAATAAGAATTAGCATTCCTCCAACTTTCTTGCTTCCTCTAAATACAACATTATAAATAATATTCAATTTTACATCTCTGCCTCCTCCCAACACAAATGTAATTCGACCACTCTGCATACCGACATTCTAATGGTTAGGGTGTTTAAAATTACAGAGAAATTGATTCTCACCGGGTCTTCAAGCTTGGATTATGGCGGCACATCTTTAAGTGACAACGGAGTGCATATACATACACACACAAGCACACACACATATTTACATATACATATATATATATTTATATTTATATACATGTATGTATATATCCATATTTGTAGCGCCCACAGGCACACAAATATATATATATTGTGAATATACGTTATATTTTTTTATAGAATTAGATATCTGTGTAAATCCTCTGTTCTTTTAGTTGAATAGTTTTAATTACTATCTATATAATATAAGCGTGTGTCGTACATATATATATAGTTACAGATTTTGGTGTGTTGAGTCATACTTGATTATTCAATTGTAGATTTAGTAAGCAAATACACATAGCATTTGTGAATACTGTGCAAACTATGTTAATGGAAATACATCAAATATTTGAAATCCGCTTCATGTATTACATAAATATAGAGTAAAAAAATATGAAAAATCAAAGGAAAGTGGACAAGGAAATATAGAAATGCATATGAAGATGATAAATGTAGAGAAAGAAAGAAATTTATTTTTTAATAAAACTAAAGAATTTTGTTTGAATGTGACTAGGATGGAGCTTACTAGAGGAATATTCTGCACAAGTTCCATGCGTAAAAATACGTTTAATAAAAAATGGATCTGAAACAGCTGTTTCCATTCCACTAATTGTCATGGATTAATCTTTTTTCTTTTATTCGGAGAGTAAGAACCACTCTCAGCTGAAAATGGAAACGACAGATTAAAAGCCTGTCCATTGTGCTAAGTAATCTGTCCATACCAGTAGTCATGTGGATTTCTTCATTGTTGGCTGAGCAATATGAAGCCAGTGCTCTCTGACACTTCTGCAAAGCAATATATCACAAGATATGTTTAAACAACTGGATCCGAAGTAATATGAGTACACATACAAACCTTGAAGAAAATGACAACCCTATGAATGTGTGTTTATATTTATATATATATATATATATATATATATATATATATATATATATATATATATATATATATATAAAGTTAATGGTCAGAGTTGAATCAGACTTGGGAACAGTAGTATTAGAAATGTTCAAAATGCGTGAGAAAAATATAAGTAAAATAAATAACATGTAGAACTACACGACTAAAGTTTTTCATCTGACGGTCACTTCGGGCGATGCATTTTAAAAGTATCAACCGAAGAGACCGTCAGATGAAAACGATCATATATTTTACTTGACCTCATGACTTTTAAAAAATATATATATATATATATATATATATATATATATATATATATATATATATATATATATATATATATATGTATGTATGTGTGTGTGTGTGCGCCTTTGTCTGTGTAATGACCACAAAATTCTTAAATATTTTAATTTAGGAATAAACACATAACATATTTTAAACGCAGGGTAGGATAGAATGTTAGAAACAAATCAGGAAAAAATATACAAAAATATGTGCAATTTTCAAGCAAGCATTTAATAATCATTTCATATATCCTCAGGCAGATTTGATGCTCCCAGCGTTTGATTGCAATAAACTATCAAAGTTTGCTAATGAACACAGAATATTTCGGCTAAATTGCACTCTCTGTATGCGTGATTATATGTATACTTATATTTCATAGATTAAGTAAAATTAATTGAGAACGTATGTCACAAGGAGCTATTTGAACTACTACGAAATCTCTTTTATTCGAGAAACATATTAGAATCATCCAGGACATCTACTGGCAAAAATGCGACTACATCTAGTTAGAAATGTGAAGTTAACATTTACGCAAACATGGAAATTATCTTAAAACTGCCTGCTTCACGTTATACAGCGAGGCGTTCTTAAGTGAATTTTATATTCTATCAGGATATATTTTGTTAGGTATTATCTTATCAATCTGAGACATGAAGGTATCACCATATTGATGGCAGAAGCAGAAAGAAAAACCCAGATTTTTCTAGAAAATTTGTAAAGGAAAACGAGCAAAAAAGAATAAATATCAATTGTAAAGAATTGCCGTTAGCATGAGAGACACCCCAAGATAGGAGCTACAAATTGGTGATGCCTGGATAAAGCAAGTGGAGAAATTCATCTACATGGGACGTGCTAAAACAAACAGTGGTAAAATTGACACAAAAATCCGAATGCGCTTTAAAATAGCTAAAGATGCTTTCCAAATGTTAAACGAATTACAAAGAAAAACTTATTAAGAGGAGACTAGAAACAACAGAGATTTAGATCTTCAGAACGATTCTGAGAATAATATGGTTAGAGCATGTGAATGATGAGTAATCTATGAGGAAATTATAAGCGAAAAGTAGACATTTGTTTAGGATCAGAAAAGGCAAGTTGAACTTCCTTGAAAAAACATAACGAGGAATCCCGACTTAGAGAATAGAAAACTCACAGGAAGTTTTGAAGGAAATAAGGAAAGAAAGAAATATCGAGTGATCTAATTTGCATGCTTTTGTTAATGGATGAGAAACAAAAAGTCTGGGAAGGTTAGTAAATGGTCAAACATTTCTTAGAACTACAAAGAATAGGAACTCATGGAGAGCCATATCTCACATTCTGTAAGTTACGGCACAAAATATAAACGTATGTGTTAATCTACTATTAGATGTAATTTCTACTGTAGTGTGTTCGATCGTTGGTATGAACTTTGACCAGTTAAACTAAAGCTTATAAAATATTCCAGACAGAATTTTAGTATCGGGTTTATCCAGTGAAAACACAAAATAAATATGCTTTTTGTGCTTTTTATTGATATGGCAGATACAGTAAAGAAGTGAAAAAGAAATAGAAACAATACTACATATTTTTAGTTTCGTAAAAATACGTATTATTATTTGCAAACTCACACCAGGTATATGTACTTATTTTTAACGGACAACGAGCGATGAGGTGGTTTCAGAAATCTCCGTCAATTTTTCAAAATATTTTCCTAAATGTGCTCGCCATAATTCTTCTGTTATCTCTCTCACGCAATCACTTAGCAGAAATAATTTAAGATTTTCCACATTGCCCCAAAGACATTATCTTATCATGCAGACAATATTTTGGTAATCATTTAAAAAAAAAAGTAATATTATTTTTTTGCTTCAGTATGTGATCTGTTAGGAAGGTTTAATCTCATAAATACTGACATTTTTTTTATCAATAGCTATACTTGCTTCCTGGTCAAGAAATATAGCTGGTGTTGTGTGCTTTTGTTTTTAGAAAGATTGCATCTCTTCACTCTCATAAGAGATCAAGTGACACCACTTAATTTCTGTTTTACAACACAGGATTATCTTGGTGTAGCCAGCATTGCTTTCCTCTTTGTTTGAATTTAACCTATTATCATAATTCATCAAGTTACAATTGTTATGTAGATGTTTTTAATACAAAGGAAAATGCAGAGGTCAATTCGCAAAAAGGGCGTTAGGCAGTACTTTTCGAAGTATGATTGCTGTATCCAAAAAGGGAGATTTTTGTAGGATTGGCAATGTGTATTTTATACAAATTTGGTTAATATATTCTTTCAATTTTAAGCCCAGTGTCCTAATTATTATTGAGGTGGGTTGCAACTATTTTCTTCTGGTTACTTTCCGCCATCTTTTAATTTCGACCTTCAGGTCAGAGATGTTTCTTATCTTATCTATTTTATTTGCATCGCTATCGTAGTAGAGATCTATGGGCGCATCAGTTACTTGGCATTCAGTTTTAATTGCCTTGAGAACGACTATATCTAGATTCGGTGTTCACTTACTCTGTTTGAAAACCATAGTCCGAAACTATCTTTGTTTTGTCTTACATTTGCCGGACACGTTGTAGTAATAGTTTTAGTCCAATACCAGTGACAGTTATGGCAAACACGATTCAGTTTCATACTATCATTTTACAGCCCTTAAGTACGTTTGTGATATTCGCTTGTTTTACTTTACAAAGCCTGCACATTGCGTCATCGATAGTGTAGCACACGTTAGTGGCTATGTCTTTCGTATGTAAGATTTGCTGCTTCTCCAACGCGATTACAGTTTTAATCTCTCTATTCATATCCCCGTACTTGAACCATTCCGGGGACGCTTCCCGGCTTTTGTATTCTTCCGTAGCTACTTTAAATTGTCTATGAATGCCCAATCGTTGGTTATGTTTGCCACGCCTCTTTCGCGACTTGAATTATTCTTTCCCTTCCATTTCACCTCTATCAATGCCCATTTGTGCTGCTGTATATTGCAGCTGAACTTCACTGTGAACAAACGTGACAGAGACGTTCGTCCAACTTCGATGCAATCATCCAAACTTATACGCCCTCGCAGTTTATCAGATCTCTTAATGTAAAACTTGCTGATGTTAAAATTTGGTTGTAGTACACCAAGCATAAAGAGTATCTTCCGGATTTTCAAGGTCGGCAATTTCAAGCTGTCTAATTCAAAATAACATAGCTGATAAAATTACTATCACAACCCAAGATTTGATAGCTGAACTCAGGTTCTAAGAGGGAATTTTTAATTTGGCTTCTAGTTTGAGTCTCTTCAGATGTGTATCCCCAGCTCCCACCTTTATATTTCTAAGTAGAATTCATCCTTATTATTACTACTATTATTATTATTATTATTATTATTATTGTGATTTTATCTTCATTGTAAATTTTAGCCAACCCTGGATATTATATGAAAGCATGCTCATTAAATAAAGCAGGAAAACGCTCAGTATTTTCACTATGTTCGCTAATACCATCGTCTTTATTATTCCGACATTCGCCTAATATTTCCTGATGCTGCAGTGTGTGATCCCAGCCCAGACACGTACAAAATGCTCCCTTTCCTCCGATGATTACTAGCATGACCGTCTAATTCACGTATCAAAATATTTACTGATTGTGTTGGCAATATAAAAAAAAATCCTGAATTTTTACTTTCATTTAAATTCATTCTGCAATCCATAGAATAAGCTAAATTTATTGACTGGCATTTTTTTCTCCATTTTTCTATTGCCGAATACTTTCACTTTGTAGATGTTCATAGTCCTCCACATATTCCATTCTGTTATCTTTGAAATTACATGACTGTTTAGGATCTATGGAGTCAGTTACTTGGTGTAATTAATACTAAGCTTCTCTGGCTAGCTCAATTATGACTAAGTAGTTTGTTCCACCCTTGTGCCACATCTAAGCTACGCTTAGAAAAGCATTTAGGGTACTTCGGCGTGGTATACTGGTTAGCAAGCTTGTATCGCTAGATCAATTACGACTGAGTAGAGAGTTCAATTGTTATTGAGTGGGCGGGGGGCACATAATTACGAAGTTGGGCTACAACTAAGCAACGCTTATAAATCACTAGCAGTAGAGCCCGGCGTTGCCCGGGGATGTAACAGTAAGAGATAGATCAAGTATCGATCATCATAAAGACTGAAAAATAAAATTGACAAAGATTATTGTTTAAGGTTGACGGACACGCATGTCTTAAGTAGTTTTTTTTTGGTTTATTTTTTTTTCGTTATGAGTCTACCGATTGAATAATATTTTATTATAAACAAATGTCTTGTAAATGGAATTTTTAAAGCATTCCTAATGTAAAAATAAAGAAAAAAGTGTGCAAGACAATAAGAAAAAAGTACCTGCCAAAAAAAAGTGAAGGTTTGTTGAAATCGGTTGAAAAATGTAGGAAATCCGATCCCATATATAAACGAACACACACACACACACAAACAAACAACCTGGGTTTTATAATAAGTATAACTCGATATGAGTTGTCCCCCTTTCATTCCGCGAAAGCGATGCCTCTTAATCGTGTTTTCAAATTGATTTCGTGCAAAAACAATTGTGTTTTTCCAATTTTGGGCGCTGTCAGAACTACCGCAAGGTAATTTTAAGTAGTCCTGTGAAGTTTCGTTGAAAAATGTAGGAAATCCGATCCAATATATAAACGTACAGACACACACACACACACACACACACACACACACACACACATACATACACACACACATAATCTGCGTTTTATAATAAGTAAGATTACAGTAGAGTTGTTTCCCTTTGTTCCGTTTCTCTTATCGAAACTGGTTGCATCCAGTCTATATTTCAATTTAAACAAAAGTTTGGAGATAAAAATATAGATTAATAACCATATCATGTGTGAAAGTGAACGCATCTGGAATTTGACACCAGATGGCAGATAAATGTCATGCTAATCACAAGTTCTTGTTTAATAAAACCAAATCTTGTATTTTGGCGTGGGCTACATGGCCTGCATGAATCTCAAAGTTACTGTTGATTTTATGCGTTTGATTCTCTGGGACGGATTATTTGCATACACTCTTTGCCTATGTGCAAATATCGTCTGTTGCCTGGTTCAGAGTTGATAACTTTCTCTTCTTTTGTCCTTTCTCTTCATTAATTCTTTCTATGTCGTACTACTTATTATTCCAAGATTCCTATATTAGCTGAATGGGCGGTTCATTTTATCTTTCGTATTTCCTCATCGTCTACAGTTTACAATGTTTGCTTCTGTTTTATCTCTCTTCGCATATATATTGGTAGTTTTAACGTAGTCGCTCCATAAAAGACGGTGTCTCTGTATTATGCCCTCGTGTACATAGACATGTACGCTTCTTCAATTCATTTGATTACTTTCTAGAAAAGACCATGTAACTTTTTTCTCAGTTTTTGGTACTTGACTTTGTGTTATCTTGGCTTCAACTCATTTTTTCGACTGATGTAGTTCACATTTTAAAAGTATTGATTAGCTTTTTCGTGCACACCCTGTATTCATCGTGACCTCTGATTGCAGAACCGATGCAATATTCAACGATGGGGACGTTTTCTTTTAATATGCAGACTCTATACCGTTTCTGGGATTTACATTCAACGTTTTCTCATTCTTTGGTCCATATTCATAACATCTCGTTCAAAACAGATAAGGACTAGAATTTTGTCCTAAATTCATGTTCCGTTGCTAATAGTCATACCAATGGTAATTCTTTAACTTGTAAAATAAGCAGACCGAAGAAGACTAAAATTTGTATTCTGACATTAGCTTGTTGGTTTGAATGAATCTCAAAGTCACTGTATATTATGTTTGATTTTCTAGAACAAATTATTTGCATATAGGATTTGCCTATTGTCAAAATATCGATTGTGGTCCAGTTGAGCCATAAAGATTTCTGCCGGTTTGGGAAACCAATTATTATGTCAAATGTCTCATTGTAAGTAACTTTTCTTGACTTTTACCAGGTAATAAAAACCTAAGCATTTTTGTTCGCATTTTGAGCCATTTTCATACAATAATAGTTACGTTAAGTAACATCCCATAAGTTTGTCTTGAGCAATATTTTTCGATTCTGCCAAACTTCATTTATATATCACTTCATGAAGCAGTCAGTAAGTACTTGACTCATCATGCTATCCTGTACCTTTATAAGCACAAGATCAGTCCAAAAATAGAGTACTGTTAACATATTTGGTCACGAGCTGCACAAATCATTTTATCCAGTCTTGATAAGTGTTCAGATGCCTCTGCGAATCCTTGATGGAGAAGAATTATTTTCCACCCTTCAACTTCTCTCTCACAGGCGTGATGTAGCGAGTTTCTCATTGGTCTGTCACTACTAATATGGAAAGTGTTCGGATGAACTGGATCTCTTGGTTCCACAAGGTTTGACCTTCACGGTTAGGACCTGCCACATTCTTTGTAGCAAACCACCCACATTCCCTGCGTATTCCAAGGAAATGGATTCGGCTAGAATAACTTCTTTCCACGAACCACTTCTTTATGGAAGAGACTCTCAAGAGGATGTTTCCCCGAACACTACAATATTAACCTGTTCAGTCCTAGAGTAAACCATTATCCTTCCCAACCTGTCCTTAAAAAACTACCCCTTAACGTAACCCCTATCTCGAGTGGCCCAAAAACCATCTTATACAGGGTTAACCGCTTACTATAAACCAAAAAAAGCTTTTCTGCGGTGCGATAACGAAGAATTGCGATTCGCTTTTCAAGTTTGTTCTACGTAGCAATGTCCAATATTCTTTATTGCAGAGCTTTTCTATCTAAATATTTCTTTACATTTTCTTTATGTATTATTTCTTTTGTTCTGTCTTGTGAATTCATGCTATAGTTTATCACATAGTCACATGACTTTATTGGCTATCAATCCTGTTATTCAATTCTCAAGGCTGATACCGTTCTCATTCTCTCCAGGCTTGAGTTCATAGTAGATTATGAGAGAATTAGAACTCCTACCAGGATTCATTATTGGCGACCACAATCTGAACAACATAAGATCTGAAGATGACACAGTGTCGACAGCAGACAAAGAAACTCGTACAGAAGGCAGTGAAGGAAAACGAGAAAAAGGACTAAACCTCAATTACAAGAAGATAGAATGCATGATTTTTGAAAATGGAAAAGCCCAACATGCAAATTACAAATTGCAGATAGTGAAATCACACAAGTACAAGATAAATATCTGGGAATTGCTTCAATAGAGAACGGTAAGTGTGACATTGAAATCCGAAAGCGCATTAGGTGACCGAAAATGGCTTCCAAAAGCTAAGTAAAATATTAAGAAACAGGAAGTGTCGTTAGAAACAAATTAGAGTTCTAAACTGTTGTATAATATCAGTACTTTTATATGGCAGTGAATGTTGGACAATATTTGCGATGATGAAGAAGAGACGTGAAGCAACAGAAAGGTGCTTGTACTGAACGATGCTAAGAAAAAAATGCACCGAACATGCCAGAAACCTCAAAGTTCTAGAGACAAAAGAAAAAAAAAACAAGATACTTATAATTAACAGGAAGAGACATCTGATATTTCTAAGATATATAATGAGGAAACAGGGTTTGGTAAATTAAATAAACACATAACAGAATGAAGGTAAGACAACCATAGGAAAGAAGCACAACCTAACAAGCGAGCTTGAGGGAATGGATGT
>CAHIKZ030000635.1:4202500-4207500 GCA_903632075.3 Acanthosepion pharaonis
CAGTCTCTGTCTCTGTCTCTGTCCCTCTCTCTCTCTCTCCCCATATATATATATATATATATATATATATATATATATATATATGCACACACACAAGATCCGGCGCACTCTGAGATCCTACAAACAGGCTGATATTATCAGAAATCAACACAACAATTTTCCCATAGTGATAATCGACCCTTTTTCTTAGCTTTTACGCGCTAATCATTCGGTCACGCGCCAATTTGTTTTCTTCATATGATCTATTGCAAATAGTGCAATACATTTTTTTCTTTTGTATTTAACTCAAATGCGATGTATAGTATAGAAAAACGAATATATTCCAAATCAGCAAAATAACCTTAATCCAATATTTCAGTGACATTAAAATTAAGGTTTCTACTTTTTTTTTATATTCTCCATCAAGTACCGGTAATGTTACCTTGTAACATTGTTTATACGTTTCTTTGTAAATTAGGTTAAAAAAAAAAAATAGGATGATTGCATAACGTCCATCCATCATGAAAATTAAGCATTCTAAATTCCAACGTACGGAAACAAACTTTATATTTTGTATAAATTTAATTAATTGACGAAAAAATAATCTGATGTTTTAGTTGTTCTGTGTGAATTTGCAGCACATCGTACCGTTATTCAAACATTATAACAATACTGTGGTAGAACGCTCAGTTTCATATCAGTATAAAAATGTTTTTAACGTTGCACTAACGCGGTCACAAAATGATATAAACCTTATCTGAAATGCTACGTATATAAAACGTCGTAAGAACGCTCTGTTTGCTGTGGTCACTGTCGGTAGCCGTAATAAAACACTGTGCATATACCTAAAAGATATTCGGGTGTTTCAGTTCTTTTATGTTCAACTCACAAGGATCGATCTAATTCAGAGGAATTGATGAAGGTATTAAATACTGTAACGGTTTTAATTTACTAACACACTGGTTCGTTGATATGATTTTTATTATATCATTTCGCATATTCGATGATGAGTGATTGATTGTTTAACGACACATCTCTGTCCAAAATCAATAAAAACTCAACAGTTCTACTCTGAAAAATATCGCTTAAAATGAGAAAACAGGTATGATTTTAAATGGGTTAGCTAAACAGGCACATGCCAGTGTAAAGATACATATTTCACTGTCTTTCATGGCCACTTGATGAGGTTACTTATTCGTGTAAGGGCAATGTTGCCTCTTGGATTAAAAAAAAAAGATGTGTTTCTATTCCTTGCTCTTTGAATAAAACTCAAGACCAGATAATATCAGCTACAAGTAGAAATATATTAAAATGCTTTTTTGTGCTGTAACACAGGTTTTATTTATCGTCTAAAGAATATCTCAATCTAGCTGGCACTTTCTCTAAATAAAAAAAATATAATGTTTCCTTTTTAACTTTAATTTTGTCGAGGGCGTTTACCATAGAAGGATAGCCAACAATATTGTCGTGCAAACCAACTTGCCTGTGTAATGAACTCGATCATTGTAAGTGAATTTTGGATATTTTCACCTTTTAACCTTAAGAAATTTCGCTTAAAGTGAATTAATTACTATCATGTAGACTTGTTGTACTTTCATTTTAATTTTATTTGCTTTTCATGATAATTACTAATACCATCAGTCATTAGATTTAACATAATTGGATGAGAAATGCAGAAGTCTTCATGGAAGCATACATAATGACTGTTCGTTTAAAGAAGAACTTGGTTCAGAAAATTATATTACCAATGTTATAAAGTAAAACGGGCTCAATCTCTCTTTCTCTCTCTCTCTCTCTCTCTCACACACACACAGATATATGTCTCTCTCTCTCTCTCTCTCTCTACACACACACACACAAACACACACACATATATATATATATATATTAAGCGTTATATATTCACGTGTGTGTGTATGTGATTGTGTGTGTGTGTATGTGTGTGTGTGAGTGAGTGTTAAGCATTTCACTCCAAGCAAGGCGGAATGCCACTAGCTCACAAGGGATTACAGAGAGTAAAGTGGCGTGACAGAGGAAAGGATGAAGAGAAGGACGAGCAACAGGTCAAGGCATCTGGACATGTCGATTGACATTACATTTACATAGTTGGAGATTATACCTATCAGGGAAACTAGTATTCGGAAAGGAATTCCACAGATGCGAGGTGCTATTGCAGTAGAAGTGACGGCTACATTTAACTGTTTTTGACAGTGTAATTTTCGGACCAGGATGTCAGCCTGTTTGCATATTGAAATTCATGCAGTCTGGGAACTAGCGAAATTTGCTCGTCGCAGCAGTTACCGTGAAATATTTGGAGAAAAGACAGAGGGAAGCGACGGCACGTCTGTGAGAGAGAGACTGTAAACGAGATGCCAGATCATGTCCAATCACATTGCAAATCCGTCTGTAAATTTTGTTGAGGACCTTAAGACAAACACCGGGGATCCCAGACAAGGGCGAATGGTTGATTTGTAGATTTGAAGGATGAACTCGGGCGAGAAAAAATTTCTGGCGCGACACAGTAAACAAGCTTTCGTCCAGTGGATGAAGCTATTGATTCAATGTATTGTTCCATCTCAGGTCTGCGGACAGTGCGAGACTAAGCAGTCGCAAAAGGTGCTCTAGTGGAGATGAGCATCAGACATTGTAATAAGTGGAATGGATGATTCCCTGCGATGAGTAATAGAGAGCAGTTTTGTTTATAATGCATTAAAGTTAACCAGCCAATTCCTGCCCCAGTCCCCAACCGATTGGAGGTCCTTTCCGAGAAAAACGACCAGGTTAGTTTTGTCAATGATACCAGATTTGCTATTGAGGGAGTAGTAAATAGTAGTGTTTCCTGCATAGATGTATGCTTGGAAACTGATGACACCAGGAAGAGCGTTAAGGAAAGGGGACACCTCTGTTCGTGGGAAAGCAACTGGAGGAGAATCCTTCATTCACACTTTTGACAAGAATGATCGTATTAAGTCGAATTATCAACCTGGAATTCCGTATACCTCAATATTACGAAGGAGGCCGGCCTGCAAAAGCGTATCTAAGGCTTCAAAGATATACAGAGACACGGTACGACCTTCTCCATTACTGTGAAGTGTTTGGCAAACAATTTCAGTTATGGCCGTGAGCACATCAGCTGTAGAACGGGCAAAGTGGAAATCATATTGCCTGTCAGAGAGCAGACCAAGGTGCTTAACCACTTCGGCGTTGATTAAAGCTTCAATGACATTGCCGAAGTTTAGTAGGAGACTGATAGGACGGTAGTTAGATGGGTGAGAAGAGTCTCCTGAGTTCTTAAAGAGAGGAACAGTAGATAAGGACACACAGGCACACCGACACACACACACACACACACACACACACACACACACACACACACACACACACACACACACATATATATATATATATAATAATAATAATAATAATAATAAATGCGAATGTCTCTGCGAACAAATTAAAGGCATTCAGCGCCGTATCCGGACCAGCAATCCTGAAATTTTGGATTCCCAAGGTTTCATTACTGCGACAGTTTTCGGCAAATTTACACGACAAAATGAAATAAAAATAATTGTTTGTACGTGAAGTAAGGACCTACATACATAGAATAGTCTTTAAATTAAATCGTTACAGATGAATTTTGGTTGAACATTTAAAAAGTTAAGCTTAAATATTAATGCAATACTAAAATTCAGTGATCAATTTTGTGTTCTTCTGTTATTGTCTATCGCATCAACTACTCCCTACATATTGTGATGAACATTCAATCAAGAGCCTTCCGCAGGATCCATGATAGGGCTGGTTTTCAGCTTGCATATGTATAACTGCAAAGGAAAGTGACCAGAAAAATTATTTGCAAACTCAGGAAATATTTGAAAAAATAATACAATTTTTCAGCATTAGGTTAAAGCTTATGAATCAGTTTTACTTGAACAAAATTCAGATTATCGCATGCATTCATACATATATATATATATATATATATATATATATGCATAAAAAGTGAAAGAGAAAAAGTTACATATTCATATTTTAAAGCAATTAATGTTCGTTTTTATTTTACTATATTTAATTCGTCGCTATATCTAAATATTTATTGGTTATTGATATTTAAGTAAACGTCACACTTTTATCACACTCATACACACAATAATATATACATGTAGACACACACACACATATATATATATATATATATATATATATATATATATATATATATATATATATATATATATATATATATGTATGTATGTATGTATGTATGTATGTATATACAGTCATTCCTATATGTTAACATATTACATTAAGGACAAATCCTTAATTTTCACGCAAATAAATTAATTTCTTCTCAAATTTTACTTGCATCAATTTCTTGCACTGAAAAATTCTAATATGAATGTCTATGCATAGGCTAAACTAGTAATATTTGTAAAAGTCATTTCCTTCCTTAGAAAAGTTTGCATTAATAAAGATGAAGTGATATTATTTTTCTTCTTTACAGTTAAAATATCTTGCATTTGGGAGTGTTGAATCTATTTGATTTTAACATTCGGTAAATGGAGAAAATCCGATAAATTTTCTTCCAATTTAATTTCTTGTAATTTCTTCTTTTAAGAAATAAATAGAAGTCTATGGAAAGTGGGTATTGCAGTTTTATGAGGGCAACGGATATTCATTTCGATTTCTACAGACCTATGGCAAGAAATAAGACACTTGTTGATTGAAGTTGCATTTAGAAAAACAAATGTATTTCTATTTTTATGGCGTGTTTCAACATTTACAAGGCTCGTGGACCACTCGTGGTAGAAGGTTACGTTTGCAGGCAATTTTGTTCATAGGAGTGGAAGATAACTGTTAACCCTAGTCTTGAACAGGTTAAACTTGTAGAGATCTGGGAAACATCCTATTAAGAGTCGGATACACAGGGCAGTGATTCGCGTGAAAAAGCTGTTCGAGTGGAACTTATTTTTACTGGAATAAGGATGGAATGTTTGTAGTTTGCGACTATACAAGTGGCATGG